>VFFE01007239.1:1159896-1227396 GCA_008921705.1 Burhinus oedicnemus | reverse complement strand
TTTCTTATCCTTCTGGGAGCTCACTCCAGTAAGAGTGTCCTCACCTTTCAGGATGAAGATCTAATGCTGTGGGGAGCAGAGGAGAAGTGCTTATTCTTTCTGGTTTGTGATTGTGAGTATTTGTGGCCAACAGTGACAAAAATGCAGTCAAAGAACAGCCACAGTGTAGTGAGCAGGGCAGCCTTGCGGGTTCTGACAACTGTCCGTGTAATTTACATTAAAAGTATGTAAGCCACATAGAAAGTGCATCTAAATACTTAACCTAATGATTAGCCTAGCCAAATACACAACTCTGACTCAGTGTTGAGGGCAGACAGCTGGGAGGGAGATGTGCTGCCTGTAATCCCTTCTCCAGGGACCATTTAAAAATTGTAGATTGAATAATCATTGAAGGAAAATTGGTATCTAGGTTTCTCATCCCAATGAATTACAGGGCTAGAAAGTCACTCACTGGATTAGAGAGAAAGATTAGATATGTACTTTTAAGCATGTCATGAAGAGAGAGAGGGAGAAACAGGACAAATATGCACTGCAGAAAGGTCTGCAGTTGGGTAAGTAGAATACTCTTCTGGGAAACGGGAGATGGATCCAGAATACGTATTAAACTAATCATCTTGTGTGGGTGCATTAACTGTTTCTTGTCATCTCTTGGGGCTTCCTTTTGCAGGGAGAGAGTTTCCCTGCTCATTTGGTTTTGAAAAATCATGGACTTTAGCTCTTGCCTTTAAGGCAAATCCTTTGCAGTAATATGGAGTAAGATGCCTGAATTCCCAGTGAGTTTGAAGGCACAGCCTTCAGAGTGCAATTCCTGCTGGTTAGCATAGAGAGTTGAGTGAGGCTCCAGCTGTCAGAACTAAACGTCATCCTTCATCTTCCCATCCAGCCTAGCTGCAGTCAGGGATGTAGACCCAGATGGGACACTTGTGTGGGCCAAGACCATTTAAAGTGGGGTGATGGAGAAGTGTTCAAGATCCTCCACATGAGTGCGGACTTCAACACCTCATTATTTTTAAACATGTCTTTGAATTACATGCTTTAGACATCCTCTGCTGATGATGACAGTTGGAGATGCAAGCACCACAGGAATGATTTCCAATAATTTCTTGACTGTTCATAATTAAATCATTGCACTAAAGGAAAGGTAAGTATGGGCAAATTTCCCTGTTTCTATTGCCAGCACCTGGATTTAATCACAGAGAACTTTTTTCATAGAAGTCTTCTGCTAAAAGTTTTAAGAGTATCTAAGTGCTGGTGCTAACATAGCATATAGTAACGGCAGTAAGGCAGCTATTTCAGGAGAGGGGACACCCTCTTTTCAGAAGGCAAAGGAATATTTCTGCATTGCCACAACATTTTACACTAAGCTGGCAAGCTCTCTGAGGCAGGGATTTCTTTTCATACCTCATTTTGTGGATTTTACTACCTGTAAAGAATATGTTTCTTTATAATACATACAGAAAAAATAAATTACTGTTTAGACTCAGTTTTCTTCTTTAGCAAAAGCCAGCAAATTTCCTTCCAATTCAGGTGTTTCAAAATCCTATGGAGCTAAACTTTCGTTACCGTGGTTGAATTTGTGTCCAAGTATTGTATGCACTGAAATTCCTTAGGTGGACTCCTTCACTGGAGTTGTAAGTCCTTCCTAAACATTAATGTGTGCATTTGGCAGCACAGATTTGAGGTGTTGGGGCAGATAGTTGTCCCAATTTCAAAATTAGGTATGTGGGATCATCACTGATTTACCCAGGGTCAAAAGGAAAGTCTGTGAAAAAAAAGGGAAGTCAACTTCTATCTGAAAAGTCCCAGATCAGAATAGTTTAACACAGAGGTCAAGGCATGGGATCTTCTTTCTTCCCATGCAGTCACTGAATGGCTTTTGCTTCTACTGAATTTAATTTAGCTTTTCTTGTGCTAGTGAAAGTCTGAAGCCTGGGAGCTTCCCATGGCTGCAAATTGGGACTAGCCCTAGTCCTAATACTGGATCTGTTTTTCTAATCACCAATTTCCTGCTTTTAGACAAGTTGACGTTCACAGGTTATTGCTTCTAGTCATAATTTCCGAAATCACGTGAAGTCGTGGTAAGTCTTCCCATGTAATTTGGAATTTAGCACTGAAAATTTTGGAATCATGGCTGTGGCTACACAACATTTGAGTTTTCAGTGCTTCTGAAAACTAGTATGCTTTTTTTATGCTAGTAACCACTAAGCATTATAATCCTTTGCCTACATCTTTCATACTACTGCCACTCCACTTACAAAAACATTGGTAAATAACTGGAGGAGTCAGCTGCTGGTAGTTTTACATTTAGGTCCCTCAGACTGCTTGACTGAAGGTAGATGACAGCCAGAATATCAAAATACCGCTAAGTTAAAAAAAAATAGTGAGAATTAGTATTCGCTGTGTAGCTAGGTTTTAAAATTCATAAAACGAGTTTCTCAATCCTTGTAGAAGGGCAGCTATGATTTCAGTAGTGGTTTTCCTTGGTAAATACTATAATGGGTGTTCTCACCGAACAGTGTTATTGAAGTACGCATTTAAGAATGCAAAGCACATGCATGCATGTATTTATACGTGGGAGGGGAGGCTTTCATTTAGAAGTAGTTTATTTTCTACAATCCAGTAAGCGTTTCCTGTGAGCAGTGAACGAGTTTGATGTCAAACACTTCTAAAAGAACTTAGTGTATAAGATGGGTTTTACTGAAACAAGCAATAGGTTTTTACGCTTCTTTCAATTATGGCCAAAAATTTTTTTGACTGTGAATGCAATGCTTTATAAACTGTTGCCTCTAAGAGGAAAATGTGGTCCTCTTCCAGTATGTGCACACATACACTTGCAAAATGCAGTGCTTGCACTGCCAAGTTTCATTCTTAACATATAGCCACATAAATATTGCTCTCTTCACCCCTATCGTTGTGTTATAATTACGTTAGCCTATGTGGTGCAAACAGTGTTTCCAATAACAGTGGAAGAAATTTAGAAATAATAAAGCTGTCAATGTTAACAGTGATTCTTGACAAGACTCATGTAAACCTAGCTAAAAATGGAAAAACGTTCTCTTGTCAAAAACCAGAATAATGCAGAGTTTGGGGGTTTTCTATTTTCCCTGTCAGATTTATTTCTTGTAATGAATTTCATGATTTTTTAAAGAGAGACAGTTGTTCTCCTTCATCCCTTCTCTTTTCTTCCCACCCTGCCAATCCTGAGACCAAAAATGGCCTTTTAAAATCAATTGAAGGAATCTGATCCTCACTATAAAGAGCTTTCAGTTCTCTTTATGGTTTAAAAATCAAGACTTTTTTCTATGTGTTTAATACAAAAATTGGAGCACTGCTATTACTTACAAAGCTTGAAAGAAAGGCACGCTCCAGTGAATTCTATATAACACACCAGTTCTTCTAGGCTTGGAAGTAATGGCAGTAGTCTGATTTTGTTTTAAATATATAAAAAGCCTCTGATTCAAAGAAAGAAGAATCTAGATACTTGACTGGTTTCTAAATAGGCATTTTGAGCGTTAACAGGCTTAACGTTCTTATTCCAAAGAAAGCTTCTGAAATATAAAAACTTTTAAATACTGTATGTATAAACAAATACATCAACAAATTCAATCCAATTTATTTGGTGAAAGCGTTTGTAGAGGAAATACATGTAAACATTTTCTTTCATGGAACTATGCATTTTCTGACCACAGGATGACAAATTCCAACTGCTGCGAGAGGACGTGTGGAATCCAGTACTTAGAGTCATCTTCTTTTGGGGTGTGAAGTGATTGTGATGTTTTTGTATGTCAGCATCTCAGAGTGTGCTGTTAGGCCTGAAACATAATATATGCATTGTGTATGGGGTCTGAATTTTGAGTTGCTGTGAACTGATGTACTGTCTGTGATTTCTGTTGTGTGCATGAGTTTATGATAGCATGGGGCTTGACTCTAAATATCTAGCACACGGACTCAGGATCTCCTATAGTTTAGATATCAGTAGAGTTCTGTCTGTCTTCACTAAGGAAAATATCTGGTTAAGTATATGAAGGCCATTTAAACTAATTACTTTTTCCCTTTTTATGCTTAACTGTGTACTTCACAAGAAGTTGCATAGGCTTTAATGATATCTGTAGGATAGCTCACAAGAATTAGAAGTAGCATGACATTAAATTTTTCATAGTTGAAGATGTGTTGCTAATGATATCAATTAAAAGATGTAAAATCTTCAGAGATATAAAGGGAAAATTTTCAGGAAGGTTTTTTTTGAAGGCAAAACCTGCTAAATATGGAAGGTCTGTACAAATGCATGATACAGTACTTCGGACATCTCAATGCCAATGATATCATTAAAAAGTCTTTCAGCATGAGGGATAGCTCTGACATGCTAGTTTGTTGAAAGGTATTATAAAATTAATTCAGAAGCCAGTCAGTGGTTGTTTATAACTGTTTTTCTTTTTTTAAACTATAAGAATGTAATAACTACCTGGTAGGCTTTGAAGGTTATCTAATATTCCCTAATAACACAGCAAAATAGCCAATAAAATTAAGAAACAAGTAGACAAAACATGAACTGTACATTGAGGTTGATGTCACTTGGCTTATAGAATATGTTGAATATGCTCCTCTGGTCCCTTATTTTAATTTTTTTGTTTGGCTTACCTGACATTTTCTGATAGTTTTAATTGTAAACGCCCGTGTCTATGGGAAATTAGGTTACTATATTTTTGAGAGGCCAAAAATCTAATTTAAGAGCAAAACAGTATCAATAAAATGAAGAAAATGTTCAATGCTTTAAAACCATGAAGACTGTAACATACTCTAATAAAGTCTCAGAAACTTAAGGTAAATTTCTGGACTCAGTATTTCTTCTACAGCTGTGGATGACCCGACTAACACATAAACCAGAATTGTTTCTGAATTCTTTGCAGTGCTTAAATGTCAGCAATACCTTCATGAGTTCAGAGGAAGCATGGAACAAAAATATTACATTCCAATTGCAAAGGAAGAAGAAAATAGTTACACTCTTATTCAGCTCATGAGACTTAAAATGCAATTAGATTTATGATTGTTATTATCATTGTTTTGACCTTCCCCACCTTTACATTAGAAATTCAGTCCTGTTTTCCACATTTTTCTGGATATGGGCAAGTGAATACAGACAGACTTGTAATATTTGAGGTCACAGAATGGAGTAGTTTACAAGCAAACTGTATGAACTGCTTGCTGCTTTTTTTCTCCATAACTTTACAGAAGGAAGATCTGAAACATATTGGACTTTTTAAATCAAAGATAACTTAAAAGTGTTCAGTGGAATGAAGATGTAAGATTAGCACCAAATTCTGAACACGTCATGTTGGATTGCAGTATATTTCCCTAAGGATGTAACTTATGGCTTTTGACATGTGTTGTGCCAACAGGAGTGTGTAGTACATCTTCTGTGGGAATATCCCAAAGAACAGCCACTATGGAATAACTTTAAAACTTGGAGTAAGGATGCGTTTATGATGCATTATTGGATGGAGTTTTGAGTCAGCAGCAACTTCATTTAATATTACTTGATTCTGTGAAATTTTCATAGATTTTAAGATAAGGGCAGCAGAGGGGGCAGCCTCATTATTTCTCCTTGCAACATCTATTGAAACATAGCAGCATTTTGAAGTTGTGGGTTAATTGTTTGGCTTAAAGTGTAATTTATTTTTCAATGCTGAATTAGCAATACTTAGGTATATTATTCATGCTTTAGTACAGAAAGCAGATAAGTTAAACTCCAGGAACTGAATTCTTAAAGGTGAATGAGAGAGAAGGCAAACTGTAATAAGACATGGGTTGTCATTACACGAATTAAGCATGTTTGGATTACTCTTGAAATTATTTACATTAGACCATGATTGCTGGGATTTTTTTTATACTGTTTGACAGTTACTATGCTCAGACTGTATTTCTCCTTCTTTCTCATCCTGAAGTCACTTGCAGTTCATTTTTTGGTTCCACACCTGTGTCCCAGAACGGTAACCTCACCAACGTAAAAATGAGGAAAGTTTGGGTTCACAGCTTCTTCTCCACTGAAGTACTCAAACAGAAACATGGCCTGAATAAATAGATTAGTAAGAGATCAAGTTCTAATTATGCTTGCTTTTGCAAGCGTGAGGAATTGCAGGCTACAATTCCCCAGATAAACTGTGTTGTTGCTCCCTCTACTTAAGCCAATGAATAAAGCAAATTTATTAATATTTATTGGAAGTATATACAGGCTTAAAGACAGATGAATGCAGCAAAGTACCTGTTGGAACTTGGAGGTATTTAACCCATCATAACTCTACAGATTATTATTTATAAAAATTCCACAAGACAGCAGTGCAGTTCCTGTGCAGTTGCTCTCCTTCCCCAGTCAACTCTGTCTCAGCAGTATAATGCAGATAATAATGCTGAATAATATGTCTGATATTTAGTTGTTTCTGTAGTAACATGACAGTTCTCCTCCTCCTCAGTTTAGTAAAGATGTTATGATCATTTTCATTAATACTACCTAGCCCCATGGTCTAAGAGCAGAAGAATACAAATAGTCAGTGTGCATCACAAGAGCAAGTCATGGTCTTGCATTGCAATAGTTTCAAAGGGGACTCATGGAATGTGACTGGTTACCAAAATGCTGGACTTACAGAAACTGCAGGGGTTTGGTTTTTTTTATTTTAAAGTGATAGTTTCTTTTACTGTGATCAGAGCAAGATTTTTTTCATGTGAGGGCTTGTGGTCAAAATATATGCTTAAAGGACACTTATATAACAGGTCTGTACACACAGCAGTGATCTTGCAGTGGGGCATCCCCATGTGCAGCATCACTGCACTAAGAATGGGACAACTTGCACAACTTTGACATTAAGCAGTAAATTCCTGTTAGTTTCCAGGACAGCTAACACAAATTAACTGATGTCTTTGGAAGTCACGACTATTCAACATTACTTTGGAGTTTCTTTTGTCTTTTTATCATCTCCTGCCTCTGACACTGTTTTAGCACAGAGTGCCCTTTCCCTGTTTTGTTGGCAGAGAGTCTGCTAATGCTTTTAATCAGTTCAAAGGAATTCTGCTGTAATGAGGTTTGTATCAAATGGTAGATGTTGAAATTAAATTTGAAAGAAGTTTGAGTATCCCAAAACATGACTTTTTTTGTTGTATACTAGAACAACCTGATATTTTAATGCCTTCTTTGAATTGCATCTGCAGTATGGTTTGCAGTAACTAATTGTTTATATTTAAATTATTGAGAAAACTCTGCAATATATTTAGAATATGCTGCTGGTTTGACAAAAACATACCTGTGCTTTTCTGCTTGGAACATAATAGTAATAAATACCTATTTTTATCAGAGATAATGAACCAAGAACTGGAAGCCCTGGATGCCCATGGTCTTTTGCCATATGTTTCTTTTGTATTTAAGAGGTAGAGTGTCATCAGGATATCATACCAATATTTTTGTTACAAAGTGACATTGCTGACTTGTAGTCAGCAAGTTCTTCTGAGGTTTCATATTCATGCTTATATTCTTGCTGTTGTAGTGCCACACTTGCTGTATTTTGAGCACAGCTGCGAATTGAAACTGTGCCTGGAAGAGTAGGCATTGAACCAAGGAAGAGAGAAAAACTTCCTTCAGATTTATGTATTTTTTCACGTTGGGACTCAGATAAGTTACTTTTAGGAAAGCTCGTTGTAAAAAAATTCTTTCACGGCAGGTAGGTGAACCAAGGAGGCAGGTCTTAGACTGCTCTTTAGACTGTAAGTTGAGGAAAACATAATGTTTCCCATAGAAATAGCTCATTTCCTGTATGGGGTAAAACCAAAGTCCTCAGCCGTGCCTGTATGAGGATTTAACTTGTTAATACAGTGTTTCTTATAAGTTTACCCAGCTATAGGATGATCTCTGTGCTAAGCTATCGTTTTCCTTCTGAAGCTTGAAATACACCGCTCACCCTGTTTCACTCTTATAAGAGCAAGAGCAGAATCACCTAACACCAGCATCCTTTTTCTTTTTTTTTTCTTTCTTTCTTTTTTTTTTAAGAACCAGGCCCTTAGCCCTCTTTTCACTTTGCTTCCATTAGTAGCAAATCCCCCTTGTCCTTTTTAATTTTTAATTACCATTGTCTGTTCACCTTTGTTTTACCCATGACATCTTCAATTTAAACAGTATCAGAGAGGTTGATGTGAACAGTTTTCTTTTCAGCTTAAGTGACTGCAGCTCGTTTAGTTGTTAATTATGCAGGGAGGTTTGCATGGCTGCGGCTGGTAATTTGAATATGCTCCCAATGTCAGGTCTGTGTCTGGGCGGCTGAGCTTGTAAAAGGATTATGATGTATATATGGTTCATGGCTAAGAGGGCTAATGAAAGTACCTCATTTAATCAAACACAATTAATTAAATGAACTTATGATATTAACCCATCTTTCCGTGCATGTATAATTTATATTAATTGATCTGCTGCATTGAAGTTGACCAATCAGGTAGGCTGCTGACAGCCTAAGGAAGAAGGAAGTACCATTAGCATTAGTTTGATGCAAACTATAATTGATGGGTCAGTGTGTTTTAGGGATGTAGCAAAACCTTTGTTAATTGTCATAAGAAGTTCAAATTGATTGTGTCTGCATTAGTACATAAATTTAAATTGATTAATGTTTTGTTCTAAAATTAATGTCTATACCGCATGGGTGATACAATGCTTTATTTATTGGATTCATTAATGCAGTCTCAGGAAAAATAGTGTTGAAGTTAGGTAAGCGGGAGTAGATCGTTAAGGATGAGTTCAGTGGAGCCATGTGGGAGACAGCATTCCCGCACAGAGCTTGAGCCTGCCTGCACCAAAATGGCTGAGTGTGAAACACTGTCCTGAGACCCAGGAGGCTAATATTTAATTAAAGCTTTTTGAAAGATATTAGTGACATGAGAAAAAAAAAAAAAAGGCAAAAAAAAGCCAACAACTCTTAAATATAACAAATGCTAAAAAGAAATATGAAGAAAACCTAGAACTGGCTGATTGTCTTATAGATAGTTAAGTATCTCCCTAGTTTAGATCAGCATTGTCCCCAAAACCTGTTTCGTACGAGTGCTGCAGCCAGCTTGTACTGTGTCTCCAGCCGAACAGGAAACTGAAATTACACCACAGCAGGTTTGTTACACAATCGTTTTGTCTGTCTCTCTTCTGTTTTGCCAGCATAGGGAAATACTGTAGGTATTTCATGTTTGACAGTCCCTTTGTTTTAATAAGTATTTGCATTGCACATGTTTGATTCTTGTGCTATAGCACAGGATGCTTTGGCATGTTTTATGGCACTGGCAGTTAAATATAGCTTGTCCTTCTTATGCTAGCTTATTATACCACCTTATATTTCAGTTTGCTTCACTTTTGACGTGAAGTTTTAAAGGAACAAAGAAGAGTAGAAGATCCACTGAGAAGTCACTTTAATTCATTTATAACCTCTCTTTTTTCTTACCAAAGGAAACTTAACATCTGTTTCTTATAAACTGATTTAAATAGAAAATGTGTAATGCATCCTTTTACCAAATGGTTCTTTCTTTTATTGGAGGAATAAAGCAGTTTGACTGTTCTGCTTTACTACAGTGCATTCATGCTCTTAGAAATGGGACATCTCCACTTTCACGAGGACGCAGCCTGAGCTCCGCACAGTAGAAAGGAGACTATATCTCTCTCCACTGTCTTACTGAAGTATGGTATGCAGTGTATTATTTACAGACAGTTCCCTGGTTCTATAATGGTTGGATTATATTCAAATATCACTCCATGTGGTGGCACTAGTGAGTAGCAAACATCGTAATTGGTTCCTGGAGCACAACTCCTTTTCCTTTTAACTTTTTGAGATTGTGCTAATGGGTGCCTTGCACTTGTTTTCTATTGCCAGATTTTAAGGACAGCTATTCAAAGCTAAGTCATATTGTTCTGAGGCAGTCGTGATGAAGTGATGAATTTTGTCATGTGCAGCAACATCGGCAATACTTTTGACAGTTTGGGCAAATTAACTTCTTATTACTTGTTTAAATTATGTTTAGTGTTCCTCTCTTTTTTTTTTTTTTGCCAGCTTTATAACTGCAGTGTATCCTATATAAGTAAAAATACACATGCAGACAGTTCTCATATTTCAGGTGAGAAAAAAGATGGTGCTGTAAATTTTCATGTTTTATTTACACCTTTGTTTGAACTCCTCCACAGCATTACAGTTAATTACTACCAAAAGGAATGTGCTCTTCAGTATTCTGGTTTCCCAGCAGAGTGGCTTTTTGCTTTGCAAAGATTTTACGCTAATAACGCATGGATATTTGACCCAGAGCCAACAGCAAGTGAAAAAGACTCGTGCTGCGTAGAGAAAGGCATGAACAGCTCTCCTTTGCGCTCTAAGACTGAAGGAAATGGAAAATAAAATAGAGAAGGCATACTGCTTAAATAACGTGAAAAACTGAAAACTAGTCTCGGTGGCACCACATGATGCATCAGGAAAGAAAAACACTGACTACAGGCATCTTGTGCCAGAGCAGAGTGAAAATGAGCACTTTGGGAGTCACTGTCTTAAATTAAGATACTTTTCTGTCATTTTTCCAAAGTGAGAAAGGTAAAAAGATAAAGATGTGTCTTGTTTGTGTGTGTGTTGGAGGGCAGGAGGAAGCACGTGTGGGTGTCTGTGGAGCAGAGCGGGAGCGGGTCTTTGCTTTACAGCAATAACGTAGCTTTGCTTAGCAGCCCTGTGAATGGGTCACAGATGTTCCAAGCATTATTTTTTAAAAAAACACTTAACTATGAACAGTATACAGTGTCACTTGCAGTAATTATTTTGTTAATTGTGTTCTGGTTTAGGTTGCAGCCAGAGCTGTACTCTCTGCTAATGACAGTATTATGTGGACTAAAGTGTGGGAGGTGGGACAGCAGATAACTGGCTGCCTTTTGAAATGTTTGCAGTGAACCCAGGGTGGCAGAGCAGTTGCTATTACAAAAACATGTTGGAAAGGAGTAGAGAGAGATGAGTACGAAACAAGGAGGGAACTGGCCATATCCTCGTCAGGTCTTGCTATCAGGTCTGCTCCTTGTTTTTCTATTGCTATGTGGGGAGAATGTCAATTCTTGACTAACAGTGGGAAAAAAAAAGCTTTAGGAATGATTGTGATGCCTGTGGCCAATGGGTTCCTTGTGGGTCATTCTCTCTCTCTGAAAGAGTGTGAAAATCCACCAACTGGGCTGGCCATTCTCGCCTCCAATTCATTGGTTCTGCCATCAGTAGGTGTCACTGCAGCAAGTCAGAAACACCAGCGAGCACGGGAAAGCAGACATTCACCTAACGATAAAAAAGCAAATCAACACAGCAAAAAAGTACTGCCTCTCCAGCACACAATAAAATCTATGTAATAATTTGGAGGCTTAAATATAGAATATAAATCAATACAGCTCTACTAAAAAAGGTTGTCACAGTGAAAAAAATCTCTTTGCCATTACCTTCCAAAAAGCTTCTGCTGGGATTTGTACGTAGTGTAGCATAAATATTTAACTTAGCTAAATCAAGAAAAGAAACAGTTATTTAAAAACTTAATAAAACTATTTGTATGTAGTGCAAAGGTGTGTGTGTGTCCTCAGTACAGAATTCAAAATAAAATAATAATGCCAGCACAACAGAAAATATTTCTTAATCTCTTTTCTAATTAAGGCTACAACATGACATTGTAGTCATAAAAAATACCAGAAATTATTAGGTATTAGTAGGAAAATATTAGGCATTGAAATATTTAGTCACAGAACAGCAACATACTCTCTGAACTTTCACAGCTGCCCTAGAATTTATCTAAACCCAAAAATGTTACATTACAGTAAATCAAGAAGAAAGTGTTGCATTAGCATTAGTGAAATAAAAGAATTTTAATTGACTCCACACACCAAAAAAGTACCATCGGGGGGAGGATCTAACACATTTAACGGCAATATTAAATATTTCTTCAGGGTTTATTTTTTAATTATTGAAAAGTCTTAACATTAGTATCAAAATGATAAAACACTTCTCTAAAACCACATAATATATTTCCTCAAATACCAGCCAGCCTCTTAAGTTATCCTTTGGTCAGTAGTATAAATGTAACAGGAAAACAATGATCAGAATTAAAAATTAAATTTAACAGTGTCCTAAAGTTTCAGTTGTTATACCAAGAACATGTTCTGAAATAATGTAAGGCTAGCTTCTGTTCAGTTGTTTGCTAGCATTTTACAAAGCATACTGTTATATTTAAATTCTTACAACGTTTGTTTGTTTTTGCACAGAAAATAAAATGAGATCCCTTTGGCTTAGAATTGATTGTTCACTCAGTATACAAAAAGAAAGATTCCAAATTTTTTCATTTCTATAACACAAAATTGGCATGGGAAAGGGACAATAAAGTTAAATCTGATAATGTAATGTGGCATTTATTTGTACTGCTTTTTACTGTTATTTTGAGATGTGCTAGTAGTTATGCAGAAAAAGCCTGGATTATTTGGCAGAGGTGTAGATCCTCTGCACAGAGAAGGTTGCAAAACCTTAATTAATTAGAATGATTTATTTCAGGGGGTGAAAATGAAGTAGTTATGTTAGTATTTAATGTTCTCTAATATGAAAATTTTAGATCAACTTTTGAGTCTTATGTAATAAGACTTTAATTGGGCAACTCATTGACAATAATCAGATAACTAAAATGGTTCTTTCTCTCAGTATTTCTTACTTCCTTTATGACTCTGTCCTCCTGTCTGGACAGTGATTCAACAGTTCTGATTTATATGACTAGTAACATATTATTATCAATTATTTTCACTGAGTTATCAAAGGGCTTAACCTACAACACTGCACATTTTTCGTGTGTTTACACTTGTGTGCATACACTTCAAATATACATTTGAGAAAAGGTACATTTTGAAAAAAAAATTTGCCTGCAAGTGTCAATGACTAGCTGATAACAAGGCATTCATGCATATTTGTGGAAAAATGAGGATTAACGCTGTTCAATATGGACTAGTTCTTTAAAACACTAACATTTCTTTTAAAAAAATTACTACTAAACGAGGACATGTGAATGTTTTGCTTCTTGTGGTTTTATAAACCCTCTAAAGCTAATCTCCATGTACATATCAATGGCTCCACTCTGCGTGGGGGTGAACACTACATTTTCCTCATTTCATTCAGTATGGTGATTTAGGGGCTAACACAGAAGGCTGACTCGCAAGCTGCCATGGCTCCGGTGCTGCAACAACCAGCTGAAGTTTGTCTGTATTAATGTTTCCAGCTATCATACCTGAAGCAAAAGAGAAAGTGAGATGAAAGAGATTAGTTCTATGTCTAAAAATTGGTTATCTGTACCGTTTCATGAAATTTGCCCCGAAGGGAAACTTCCTGGATAGTTTTCTTGTTACTTGACACAATTCAGGCAGAATCATATTTGTTCCTTTGTCATGTTACTTTAGCATGGTGTGTTGAGTAAAGTGAACAGGTGCCCTCTTGTATTGATCAGCTATCATGGCAAGGAGCTATTATTAGATTTTGAAGGGGAAAGAGAAGGGTTGAGAAATGAAGAGGAGAAAGTGGGACAGGTTATTGATGATGGTAATAACTGTGCTCACTGGTCTCCAAACACCGGAGCTGTAAAGTTGACCAGATGAGGAGATCAGTATAGATATGTTGAAGGGAAAAGACAACATGAAGAAGTATGGAGCATAGCTTCTTACCTGGCAGAGTTATTAAAGTTCATTGAAGGAAGATGAACTGTTTCAATATGTTAAACACTTGAGGCTGTTAAGAGAGAGTTGCTGTCACAGAAAGAGGCATTGTTTAGAAGGTTTCTTTTCCTTTTTCTTTTTTCCTTGCTCCTTCCTTCCTTTCTATCATTTTTTAATTTGAGTTTGTTGCTGTTCCTGTTTAGCTAAACGCTAGATAACCACGCAGAAATTAAAAAGCAAAGGGAAAAGGGAACCGATTCCTTTGAACGGGACCTATTGCTCATTTTATCCGAAAGCCGACTTCATGCTGTGAGTCCCACAAAAACATAGGATTAACCATTGTTAATGTATGAGTAAGAATATAGTATGGATATATATCATATTGTACCACTACTTTCATGTTTGGTAGGATGTCTTCCTCAGCTACGGCTTTATTGTAGGCAAACCACTGCCATATTTTAGGAGCCAAGTATGCTGAGTGTTATATAGCTTGATGTGTAATGAGATGCACTAGCCAGCAGAGACTCAAAATAGAGCAAACGTGATTCAGAATATGCTACTTTTACCCAAACAGTGACTCTAACATAATTAATTTGGTGGTAATAAAAGGCAAAAATGTAATTCTGCATTCTGCTTGATAGTAAGAAGTGCACTAAATTAAGAGACAGTGAACTCTCAACAGTAAATTTTGCTTGAGGGTTAAACTCTCTGTTCTACTGAAAGGTCACCACATGATTCAATGTTTTTAATCCTTCCACAGTGTAATGACATTTTAGGGGATGTTTGCAAACATATATCAGGGTTGTCTATACAAAATCACATTTGATTTCAACGCATGGAGAAGGGATGTTTCCTCCATTGTGTATAAAGCATGTGTTAATTTAAATTCTGTCACTGGAATTTGTTTTACATATATTCTGGAACAGAATATAAATTGGGACTGTTGAAATGTAAGTAGTTTCACTGCAGACAGAAAATAATTATTATGTTACTCCATCGACCATCACCCCCCACCCAAAAATAAGTCTATCTTCTTAAGCAGTTCCCTTTAATTTTGCTGGGAGTAATACAACATGCAAATTTAGGAAGGAGAGAAACTTCTTATAAGTAACTGCATAGGCATTTAAGACAATCTAAACCCTATGCAAGGGAAATGGAAACCTGGCTGTCTATGGGTATACCTACTGGGTGGCATGAACCTTGTGCAGGGATCTCCGAGATTCCACTGGTGGCCCTGGTTTTCAGATATTCCTCTGCCATATGGGGGGCATGTAGTATGGTAAGTCTTAGTGTGGGTTTTGAAAACAACGTTGCCATATTAGCAGGGCACTGCACCTAATCTCATAAATCCTGCCTTCAGCAGGACTGACCATTTGGGCATAGCACCCCACTGTTTCCAATTTGAAAAGTATCACTGGGACCATGCTATCAAACAGTTATGTCCTTTCTTATGCTCCTGATCTTGAAAGGAATCCTTCAGTCACCCAATGGGAATATGAGAAGTCAAACAATGGGAATATGATTTTTGAAGTTGTTGTTGTTTACGGAAGACTTGCCTGACTTGAGTACTAGGGAGATGAAATGATGATATCAGTACTTGGATATGGGGCTTTTCATCTCGCATCTCTCTCTGTCCTGTGGCTCACCATGGAAAATTAAATGAATACACCTGCTGTGCCTATTTATGCAAGGTGTCCCAAACTGCCAAACCACTAATGACTAAATGGAGCATTCACTGGAGGAACAATAAGTCATGCAGGCAGAGGGGAAACAGATTATCGCAGACTTACTAACACCACCATGCTAACTACAGTCTCTTAAAGGAAAACCTGCAAGTCCTCTGTCCATACTGGTATGATTGTACCAAATTTTCAGATTTCTCTCCACAGCAGCCAAAAGAATCATTTCATTGGTTTTGTTTCATAACAAGAACAGGCAGCAGCTGAGAGAAAAGTTTTATTTTCTTTTAGTCTTACTGTCACATAATTGGTGTGTTTGATAGGACTAAAGAAAGTCTTGCAAAACAGAACATATGCTCATTTTCTTAACATCACATCTCAGCATTAAGCAGAAGAGAGTTGTATATAAATGCTCCTCCTCCCCTAATTTTTTTTTTTCACTTATCACTAATCATAGAATCATAGAATGGTTTAGGTTGGAAGGGACCCTAAAAGATCCAACCCCCCTGCCAACACCTCCTGCTAGACCAGGTTGCTCAAAGCCCCATCCAACCTGGCCTTGAACACTTCCAGGGATGGGGCAGCCACAACTTCCCTGGGCAACCTGTTCCAGTGCCTCACCACCCTCATAGTGAAAAATTTCTTCCTGACTAATACCTTTTAGTCTCTTCCTCTTATATAAATTGTCAGCTCAGGGACTTCTTCTTAAACAGCCTACATTATTTACATTATTTACATCAAGTAGTTTCTTCATGGCTTTTTTTTTCCTTTCTCTATTTTTTTTTTTAATTTAGCTTATGAATATGACTCACCTCTGTAATGCTGAAAGAAACTGGTGGTTGCACTGTTCAGCGATGCAAAAAAAAAAAATTTCCATATCAGGGGAAATATAATGTCCTCTGTAATGAAACTGCACATCTAAACCACTGTTGGTTTGACAATTATGCCCTAAGCTCTGACCAGCCTGTGAGTGGGCATTGTGCCATTTGAACAGTAGGGCAAAATTGCAGGCAGCCAAAAATGTGGCTCAAACATGTTTCTTGAGGGAACAATCCCAGCTAAAAATACTCCTATTTGTCTGAACTCAATTTACTCATGCACATGCTGATGTACCATTAAAGATGACATAGGAGATGACTCTTTTTCTTAAACTGAAAGATCATAAGACCCACAGAGAGGGGAGAGAAGCGCTGACTTCTTGTGGACGTGCAGCAGAGACTTGAGGTACACTTTTGAAAGGCAAATGCTCTGAAGGCATTTCCTACCCTGCTTCTGTGCTTCCCATGGAAGGCAAGGTGGGGGTTCTCTTAGTCCCCGAAGTGATAGCAGGGATGCTGTCGTCCCCAGTGCTGCCATGCCCCAGCTGGAGACTTCCCCAGCCACTTCCCCCTGGACAAGCAGCAGACGAGAACAGTTGGTACATACCCACAGCAAATGTCCTCTGCTGCCTGCTGGACCTGCTGGGATGGCCTGCAGCTTCCAAACACCTTTGGGTTCTGCCCTCCCCTCCCCACCTCTCCATGCCAGTCTTCTGGGTGGAAAAAAGTAGCTACAAGTCCTCTTTTGAAACATCTGATATAGGCCACTGCTTGCTGCACCTTACAATGTAAAAGGGGAATAACGGTGATGGTGAGGCAATTTTCACAGTCCAAAAATTTCAGTGTCAGAGGTTCCACTTGAAACTGAAGTCCAGTACTTTGAGGTTTTTGTAGCATTACTGCTGCACATGTGAATATAATGTATGTTCTCAATCACTAGAATTGAACGTCTTTTTTTTTTTTTCTTCTTTTTTTTTCCTCTCTTACATTAGTTTCTTCTGACTCACAGTTGTTACGGAACTTCTGTGACATGTATTTGTGGTATTTTCTGTGGTGTACACTTCTACTTAGGAGAGCCAGGTCTGCCTAGGAAGAGGGGAAGAAAAAAACTTCTCTGAAATTTCAGAGGCTGTTGGGAATAGTGTGCTTACACATATGGTGTTTCTCTTGCTTCAGCCCAAAGAAAAGGATGTGACAGTGGTGGGAAAAACTCACGAAACTTGTTGCAATCTCTTGAATGCTCCCTTTTTGTGCTAACTAAAAAATTATGCGCAAGCTGCTGCTGCTGTTGTTGTTATTTAGAGTAGTAATAGGAAAGCGCAGCTCTTACATGGTCTGGTAGATGTAGTGATAGGGAGAAAACAAAAAAGGTTGGAGTCTAAGCCACAAGTAAAATTACCTGAATGTTTCATTTTACTTGTCCCTTTTGTTTTTGAGGGTCCAAACTCCTATCTTAAAATCAGTAATTCCTCCCAGGAATGAGGAATAAAGTACTCTAAAGGAGTACTCTGGCACTTTTAATACATAGAGGTCCTGCATTACTTTGAAGCAAGGGCTTTCCTTCCTATCCTTTCACATTGCAAGGGAGAAATTTATGCCATGGTATGGACACTATACAGCGTTCCCTAACTTCCCCTGTAAATGTGCCACAGCTCTGGCGAGTAATACCTCTGCTGCCCCAGGTCTCAAATAGGTGGTACTCTGCTGCCCTAGGCCTGGTAATATTGAAATAAAGGTTGAGCGCACTGCTAGACTGTGTTTGTCTTGCAGTGAAATAGATTGATCCAGAATACAAAACTGGTACTGTCAATCTGAAAGTTCCTAACCATGAAATGGCATTTACAACCCAGAAGTGAAACATTACTACCTTAACTTTTTGTTTTTCGAAATAAACTTGATTTATTTTACATCTCATTCCTTTTACCCCCCTCTTCTTCTCTCCACTTTTCTTAACAGTAAATTATTTGCTAGGTTGGTTGTTCCAAGTTCTCTTTATATTAGATTTTTTTTTTTTCTGGGTAATTAAATGTACTCACATTTTCGGCTCCTCCGTGACCAAAGCAAAATATTTTTCTTATCCAGAGAAGTATTCTGATGCAAGGGAAGTGACTTCATATAGCTACATTTCCTTCAGGAGATATGCTTGAGTCCTTCCCCAACCAGGGCAACCTTTTTCACACACTCAGAGCAAGCTCTAGAGTAGACTGTCACCAGATAGCTGGTTAATACATACAGCATCTTCAGCTCTTGTGAATCACACGTAACCTCAGACCTTTACCTACAAGATGTGTACGGCTGGTATTGAGGGACCTTCTAGCAAATGATTCTGGTCATCTCATGAGTTTCATCAGTATTATGAAAGAAAACATTACACAGCAGCTGCCCGTGACAGTGTTTGTGTGTTGCTCTGATTTACTTTTACAGCACTTACTGTATGCAGTTGCTCTATTAATCTTTCTATATGAACAGTTTCTCTGTTTAATTAAATTGGGCCCAATGAGGCAGTGCATGATCCTCTGATAAGCTCATTCATCTTTATTTGATTCTTTGCTGACATGTTAGCTGCCCTGTGACATAGGTTAAGTCATTGAGTGGCCATTACCTCCTCGTTTACTCTCTCATGTTACTCCTAACCACCTTCCTGAAGTCAAATCCAGATGATTTGTGCCAATTTCATGGGGGCACAAACTGGAACATCCGATAACTTTCTACATGGCTGACTTTATACAATCTTGCTTGCACATCTCAAGCTGCTATGTCTGTCAAAACACAATTTTTTCCCCTCCTCCTTATGGGCTTTGATAGAGCTATGAGTACTAGAGGTCTCAATTATAAAATGTCATGACACTGCCGTACAATTTTTTACAGTAATTTCACAGTGTCACTTTGTGATTATTTCAGGATAGCTTTGAACCATGACTGAAATGAATTGTGGCCCTTAGTGTATTGGGTGATACAAATTGTGAGCTGGTGTGACACAGAGGCAGAGGTTGTTAGGAAGAAACTCCATGTGAAGAGAGGGAAGATGTATTTTTTCAGAAATGCAACAAAAAGCAAGCAACAAAAGGGAGGCAGGGAAAAGGAGGTGGAAGAAGAGAGAATTAAACATTTGCAACAAAGCAAGCATCAGCTGCACATCTTTAATTCAAATGATCTGGTAGCTTGAGTCAGGGCTTTTCCAGGCTTATACAGCAGAAGCCTGACCTGGAATTCTGCAATAAACCTCCTCAATCTTTGTCTTGAGGCATGGAAATGTGTCCTGTGTGCTTCCCAAAAAAGCCAACTCCTTTAAACACACAGTGCTTTAAAAATACGTAGTGAAGAGTCAGATAAATATCTTACCAAGCAAACGTTGGTCTTGGCAGGCAGTCCTGTCATTTTATAATACTGCTTTGTGTGGTTTTAAAGCACAATTGTTCATACAGAATGAGTGAGTAGGGAGACCTTTGCAGACATCTCCACCACCTCCCTGGATGAAATAATGAAGGGAGAGGAACGAACCACTTCTCACAGACCCAGGCTTGTGAGGAGGTGGAAAAGGGAAAAGGTTCATCCGTCTTCCACTCTATGAGTACACCCAATTTTGGGGTCCAGTTCAGCAGAATGCGTAAACTAAGTATTTCTAGTCCTTTGCAACCTTAGTGCCTTCAAAAGCTTTGGGAAAGCAACAAAACATCCCTACTCTAAAAGAAGGCTGGTTTGCCATTTAAAGAAGTGTTTTCAGCATGGTTCTGAGGGAATCAAAGCCTTAGGAGAGGAAAGCAAGGACAGAAGAGGGAGGGAGGGGAAAAGATGTTCCCTGAGATCATTCTAGACGTCTGAAATTTGCCTAAGATAGATAAGATTTGTGGAACAACTTATCTGTTGCTCCAGGGGTAACTCCAGATATTTGTGCATTTTCTTAATTGTGAGAAAAGACTGCAAACGCTGCCAAAGCAAATTTTTATTTACATTTGAAGTCACAGTTCAGCTAAAACATAGATAAAGTATGTAGTTATTTTGTTAATGGCCATGTCTTTGAAAGTTTTACTCATAGCTTAATATTTTTACATGAACTTTTACCTTTTACCTAATGTAAAGTCTATAATGGCCTGTGATGTGCTGGAAATGTTAACACTCCTTACCTCAAAATCCAATAGCAATTCACCTCTTTTCTAAAAAGAATGACAAAAACGAGTAAGAAATATCCTATCAAAATCAATAAATATTCAGTTTTGTTTATTTTGATGTATGAAATAATTTCCAGAGTCCATGTATGTATTTTAGCTCCTACCTTCAAAAGTCTGGAGTACAATTAGCTTAAGCAGCTCTCCATAATAACAAGGGAACTTCAAGAGTGATCCTGTAGCTAGCCTGAGTTTGGGTCAGTTAAATGAATTGGTGACAGTATGGATTTGTTAGTATTTGACTTTGCTGACTTGATTGTTAAGGAATACATCTTTTAAAGCAAAAAGTATAATTTAGTGGGGTTTTTTTTCCAATTGCAGGCTTTTTTCCCTCTCTCCCTTCCTTTCTTTCTCACTGTTTCTTTCCCCATTTTTGAAGTCTGCCTAACACTGATGAATCCCCTTAACATTTTTTTGTTTGCTTATGTCAGGATTTTCCTGCTCCTTGTTTTTATGCAGTGAGAAGTATTACACCAAGTAAAACAAAAACAAAACAAAAATTGATCGTATAAATGATAGGCAGCACAAGGAACAAGGTTGACAGTAAATGTTAAATGGCATTAAAAAAAAGCTTTTATCTCCTCTTGCCTCCCATAGTGCATGTTTGATGTAAAGTACAAGCCACTTGTTGCCAGCAAAAATGGTCATCTCATTTAGACTGTATTGCTGTGTACTTTCACCCAGCACCGATAACATTACTTTATATTGCAGGTTCAAGCATTTTTCTGTTACATAGAACACAGATAACCTTCTTGCATCTAAAACTCCTGTGCAATCTTACAAGAAAACTCAATTAATCAATTAGAATACTTTACTCAAATTACAGGGGAATTACGTGCCTCCGTCGCTGAGAAGCGTTGGAACTTGCAGTGCCTTACAGCAATTAAGAATACTTAATTTCCAAATGGCACAAATGAACAAAGTATGAGTCATGGTGAACGTTTACTCCTTAAAAGCCATCAGTGCTAATGGTTTTGTAACCTTTGTAAATTTAATATGGGCTTCATTTATACAGCAGTGAAACCCACGTCAGGATGGTATAATATTACTGCTCATATGCACAGAGCTTTATGCAGCCACACACTTAATTGCATAAATAATAAAGATAGGTTTTGAGGTGGGCATCTGCTTACACTACTTTTTGTGAGCAGATATGATCACGCTATGCTATCACACTCTAAGAAGTGCACTTAAGGCAATCAATAAGTAATGATTCATAACATTTTTTCCTCAGTGAAGTTATGATAAGTAAAGATTAGGCCAAGAAAGCAAAATATTTTTAGTGCCTTTTTGGAAGGATGTCTTGCTTATGTCAGAGTATTCAAATAGCCTTTTTAGAGTTTGTAGTCAAACTTTCTCATCTTTAAAAGTGGTCGGTTTATATTCAGTTATCACTAACTGATTTATCTGGTAGTAAATAATTGCATGAATGAATAGTTTATTACTAATCTTCATAGCCATTACCAAATGCTGTGCCGTTATGCAGTTGTCATGGTTTGGGCTGATCTTAATGAATATATTGAATAAATAAGCTGCTTTACAAAAGTATAATTCATAACACAGCCAGGAATATCTTTGTGTATATTGGCAGTTGTTTCCAGTTATAAATTGCTCTAGAAGAGCTATGGCATACTTAAGAGTCTTTCTTTGAGACTCTTGTGAGTCAGTTTAATAGCAGTAGTAAAGACTATAGTTATGATATTCTCTTCCTTACTTTTACTCCCCCAAATAGTGGACTCCTCCAGGGAGAAAAGATGGAGATCATATACCCAGGAAGTGTGTAGATTTATTTTCTTTTGCAGCCTTCAGTGGGATCAATGAACAACCATAGGCAACTCCATGGGGCCACCAAAGAGATTACCAGCAGTGTGGTAATGATGGGATGTGGGCACTGAAAGTCTTTTTCTAGCTGATTTTTTGAGGACTACAGACGCGTCCTTCAGTTGTCTCTGAAAGGAGAGCCCTTCTCTCAGTGAGATTATGAACATACAGATTCAGTAATGTCAGATGATTCCTGGAGAGATTTTGTTCCTACATCTTGCTGCTTGTGCTAGAAGAGGGCTTCTTTACCCCAGTCCTTTTAACTTCTGGTTTTGATCTGTTTGGTTTGGTTTAGTTTTCTTCCTTTCCTTTTTGCTGTATTTAAAACATTGAATTGTCTAGAGTTGCTCTGAGCATTAGTGACATAACGCAAAAAGCATATAGTGACTCCCAGTGCTGCAGATTTTACTGAAATCCAGGTATAAAAATATATAAGCAAAATGTGTAAAGAAGGCAAGTTGCATGGAAAAGAGTTACAGGTCCTCTCTCATCATTGTGACCCTACAAGATTTTATTTAGTTTCAAAATGTAGTTTCTGAAATTATTTGCTAGCTTTTGTTTTTGTTAGCATAGCTGTGCTCCCCCTGCCAAGAGGAAGAGAATTCTTGTTTATCTCTTTTCCACAGAAAGGTTTTTGTTTCTTCCATAGAAATTCAAATCTAGGGAAGTATCACTGATTTTGGTGAAGTTAGACAAGTTTTAAAACAAAGCTGAGATACAAAATCTGACACTGCTTAAAACCGCACTGAAAATTGTTCACCTTCTCCAAAGAGCAGACACAATCAATGAGGTTTTCAGGTGAGGTGAGAAATATCCCTCAAGGTACTTTTTCAGTTGATATACAAATAAAACAAAATGAAAATTGTCAACAGCAATCCTCAGAAAATTAGAATATTTATTATGCATTTTTTTTAAAAAAATAAGCAACCAATAATCATTAAATGTGTTGGTATTCATTACAATTTAATTAGTCTTAGTTAATTCATTAAATATTAATGTGGAATTCAAATTCAATTCCATAGAAATTATAATCTGGCAATAATTAACATATTAAAATTGAGAAACATTACCTGTCCCTTCAAGGCAAAAATCTTCCTTTTTAATGAAGAAATCTTTCAGGGAACGAATAATGGGTTTTGGGTTTTTTCAGTGATGGGAGATTTGTAGGGAAAAAAAAGAATTTTGCAAATTGTCTAGATGTTCCATTTCCTTCTGTGCTTTAAAGGCATTTACAGATATTTTTCCATGGAATATCTTTAGACCAAGACGAAAATAGTTTTTAAAAAAGTAACTGAAAACTACATGGAGGTGATTGTTTTCAGGAGAAAACCATTTATAATCAGAATAATTTACATTCAAGGTTTCATTCTGAAAAAACCCATGAAAATGATAGACTTTTCAGAAGTCTTTTCCCCATCTTCATTATTTTAAAAGGTAAAGATCGCTGTCACCGGGAGCTTAATGTAACTGTGTTATAATCATACCTCTGACTATCTCCTATTTCATGTTTCAATTTGATAATCATAGTATTTCATCAGTTTACTGGAAAATTGTATGGCAGTCTGGTAGCCCCCATGCACTGAAACATATCTACACAAGAATTTTCAGAAAAAATAAAAAAATACAAAACCTTGAGTATAGACCTGTGTGTGATGATATACACAGCAGTATACATCGAGTATGTGGATAGTTGGTGCTATTAACCCTCTGTCACAGGTAAATGGAGGAGCTTGTTCTAGTAATTGACCAAGCTGTTGGTACTACCTACTGAGAGTGTTCGTTGCTTTTTGGGGAAGAACAGTTTTATGCCACTGTCTTAAAAGCTTTAGAGCGTAAAAGCATGCAGAAATCATTGACCAGTTTGTGAAAGCTTTGGACAGAGAACCAGGTTTTTAAAGGCTAGTCATCTCTGCTTGTAAATCAAACCCGTGAATTTTCATAAATCTAATGAAGTGCTATTCTTTGTTTGTGAAAATTCGGTAGCAAAAACTGCTTTGAAATCATACTGGAGAATGCTGGAGATGAATACATGTTAATGCTATATATGAAAATGTAGCTCCATTTTACATGTTGATATATAATGAGGAAAATAGGCTACTGAGTTGAAAAAACTTAACTGCTTTTCATTTTTGAAAATTATGAGGGAAAAAAAAAGAATAAGCCCTCTCATTCTAACTCATTTGAACACCCAGTGGGATTTTTGCCATTTTTATCAACCATAAGACTATTTCCTAAATATGTTATCTGGAAGATATAGTAGTTTTCGTATTCTGTACGTTCTAGTTCAGTGCTAATCAACATTTTTTCTCACACTTTCATTTCCAAAACTTTGGTGTAGTTTGAGTGCCCAGTTTAGATGGATGGCATTCATTGAAAGGTGATCATAGTATCTAGTAAGTGCCTGATTACCCATTGGACATCAATATTTTTCTTTAAAAAGTATTGACATGCAATTAATTGTGATTGTAGTTCTTGTGTCATGCCCCTAGAAGTAATGTATTTGAACTCCAAGTGCCAAACAACTTCTTAAATTGTTTGTGTGGAAAATATTGAGCACTCTACAGAAAGAAAGTTGGAACTAGATTACCCTTCTGTAAATCTGATGTTATTGCCTTAAATAAAATGGTGTTTTTTAAGCAGTATTGCTAGAATTGGAGTCTGATTTGTTCTTTTAGTGTAAGTAGAAAAAAAAAAAAGTCAGTCAAACAACAAATCTGTATCCACATTTGACTTTTTCAGCATTTATATTTACTGAAACCACTAGTCAGACTTGATTGTCCTTAACATAAAAACGGTTAGCTAATATCCATTCAGGACTCAGTCTTGAATGGGCGGCTCAGACTGGTATTAAAGTACAAAGGAGGGTTCACAAAGAGCCACGTTTCCTCTCCTGCAGTTGTACTGTGTATTTTCTTTTCCATCGAACTTCTAACAATTGAAATAGAAAATCTAGTTACGCTATCAGTGTTAGCCCGACCTCCACTAAGTAATCCATGTGTTTTCCATATGGTGGCAAGCTTACCCTGCAGAAAGGAAATGGGTGCAGTGGCAGCTCGCACGCTGTGCTTCAAAGAGACACCCTTAAACGAGGTCCCCGCGAGTTGCCACTGAGATGATCTGCTGCTGCTCCCAACTGAAGGTCATGCTTTAAACTACTGTTGCATCCACAGGTTGAAGACTAAGAAATACAGTAGGGTTGTTAGATGCTTCGATAGCTTTTGACTGATAAATAAAGCTTTCTTTTAGAAAAACAAATTATTCTTAGCCTTAAGATTAGGTTTATAATAAAAGCAGCACGTGTTAAATGCATAGACCTTACAGTAGGGAAAAAATTGAAGAATTTGAAGGAGGGGTTGGTTACGTTTTCTAGGCTTGTTTAGTGTAGGTGTAAACCAATTAACATTTAATATAATTGCATGCATAACAATAAAATAATTGTGCAAATGAGTTGTCATTCAGAACTGTATGCACCCTGTATACTGTACTCCACCTCAGCTTCTTTAAAGGAAAGGTGCAAATGATAAATGATGGGTTGGTATGCACACTGTATGCTGCCACATACTGATGATATGGTGCAGTAAGAGTCAGGAGAGCACTGCCCGAGTATACAGTCCCCTTTCTTTTCCTACAAGCAGCCCATTATATGCAGAATCTGCTTAGGTACTGTCTAAATTCCTCTGTATAGACAAGGAAAACTTTGAAATTACACAGGTAGAAAATTTATTTACATTTAATTTGTTATGTCTATTTGTCATGAAATTCTAATAAATATCGACAACAGTTGCTATTTTAAACTAATTATGCTAAAACACTTGCACATTTTTAGAAAATTGAGTTCACCTTTTGCAGATAGTAATCATAGGTAAAGTACCTCAAACTTGTGACTAAATCTTGAAAAGTGTTTTGACAACGCAGGCTGTCTCTAATTGTCCTGTAAAGAGAACATGGGTCCCGTGCCAATAACCTCTTGTTTTCCACTTCACTAGTATCTTGTGTCGCACTCATTCATTATCTACATAGTAGCTGTAACAATAGCAACCCTTCTAGGCAATTGCATTGTTGCAGGTCTACAAGAGAACTGAAAGCTGTCACTTTAAGAAAAAATCTACATTGGCCTTGGCTCAAAACAAGATTTGCTATTTTGATGCACTTATTTTCTGTTTCTGTGAAAAAGATATTATTTAACTAGAAGAACAGTCATCTAACTGTGCAAAAATCCCATGAGTACCATACAGTATTTTGGGGGGAGGGAGGTGGTTTGTAACCAGTAAATTGTTTCCCCATCATAGAAAAAAAGCTTACAAGTAAAAGTATAACCAGGTATTCATTTTGTGGGGGTTTTTTACTGTTTGTGTTAACAGAGGAATGTTTCGCCACAGACTTTCAAGGAAGATGATACAACTGTCTTGGATAAATATTTGAGATTTTATCAAAATATTTTATTCTAATAACACATGATTGTTAGTCTTTTACACAAGTGACAGAAATTACAAATGTGAATGAACATATTGGCAGCCTGCCACCATGATACAAAAACACAGTGTAGCTTCTGCAGCTCCCACATCTCCTAGCAGGAAATCAGTGTTTATATGTGGTAGATGGCATTTAAATGTGCTCAGGTGGTTCATGGGGTATCAGCTGAAATAAATATTCAATCACAGATTGGAAAAAGGTTTTAAAACATTAGACTGCTTAAAGGAAGAAAAATTAAGTCAGCATATAGTTATCAAGATAAGCATAGTGAGAAAAGTGCACTTTACCTCATAGACATCAATAAGTGAACTAAATGATTCTCTTGCAAACACAATTTCATTCCCATTTCTTACTGAAATCTTAACTTCAGTTAGTATGCAGCAAGGCTTTGTAAGGTAAGATGCACTTGATTTAGCTTGGTTTTGAATTTATGCTACACTTTGTCCACGCACAAAAGTCAGAAGCACTCTTGAAACCAGAGTTCCGCATGTGAGCGCTGGCACTCTCTGCAAGCACTCAAGACCTGCATCGTGGCAACCACAGAGCAACACGTGGCTGTAAAGAATGGCTCAGGATTCACATCAGGAGCAGAAATACCCACTAATCACGCTTTTTTAATCACCAACAAGATCATAGTTTTGAGGTAACTTTTAGCAGGCACAGGCAGAAGCTCTGCCAAAAGGAAGGGTTCCTCCTCTCTTTGCTCCCAAAACTCATTTCCGCATTGGGCTGCTCCCCACAGTCCTTTTTTTTGTGCATAAGACTTTTGTCTCAGTTTAGGCAACTGAATCAGGCAACTGATGTGCATTAAAACCTGCTCTTTTTTGGGGAGATCATGTTCACTTCCAACCAGATCTCATTTGGTATGTGGCTACCTGAAAGTTTCCACTAGCAAAAGGCAAGGCTTCTTGAGATAGATATTAAATGGCTAGAAAGTGACAATGAGAGGGACTAAGCCTTTTGCTGGTATCGCTAACATACATTAGATACCAGTTCAGCAGGTAAGTAGCAGCTCCTCTCCTGCTTATCATACCCAGCAGGTTAAAGTTCTCACACAGCTCTCTGACAGCTTTCCATTCAAATTCAGGACTGACACCACAGTACTTGAAAATGTTTGCAAATAGCTTTTTCAACCAACCTCCTTTCTTTCTGCTTGAGCCTGAGGAGGAAACAGGTGATGAGTTTAGATACTTGCAACAGCTACATCTAGGTTGCGGACTCTCATCTACTTTGTTGTTGCTCACTTAAAGTACTTTATCGTTATAATCTTTTAATAGTCTGCCATCAAACTTGTCAGCTACTGATTTAGGGACAGAAGGAAGAGGCAAGAACAGCTAGCATATTACCTTCACGCACAGTAGGATATGTCCAATTTGTGGTTTCTCATCACTGCTAGAACTGTGAACTGTATATGTGTAAAAAAGGTAATTAAACATCACAACTCCTAACGTGTCTTGTAAGCACTTGCAGACTGGTAACAGCATTGTGTGCCGGCACAGAATGGAAAGTGTAACTGCAGGAGATTCCTGGAGCTTGCCTGACATTCTCTTGCCTCCAAAGGCATAGGAGATAGTGGGTTTTCAGAGAAAGATCTGTATTAGCTTTACAGCTTTGTTTTGGTTGTGACAAGATGCAAGTCTTTTCTTCTTCTTGCTTTTGAAAAGCTATTCCAGAAAAGTAAAGAAAATTAAGGGCTGTCTGTTTTATTATACCATGGGCATTTAACTAAATACCATAGTCATAAGATGCTAACACGCTTTGTGAAACTCTAGACAATGCAAAAGTCATAATGCAGTATGACTTACAAGAAAACATTACTTACAAGAAAACAAAGCAGTCTTGCCCTAAATGACTAGATATCTCTATTTCAGTATTGATGTAACCCCTGCACTTTGGCTAGGGAATACTGCAGATGCTGAAATAACAGTTCACCATTATTCTTTTGTTTCAGGTTAGAAAGCAAATGTATAGCAAAGACACTATTGACCTGTTGTGTGTTTTTAGAACAGCTGTGTCCAGTGAAATACAAAAGAAAGATTATTTTCATAGCTTCACATATTTCTTGACAAGTGAGAACCAGCACATTACATTTTAATTTTAGGGAAGCACATTACATTTAATTTTAGGTACAGTTACGAGCAGTGAATGGTCACACTCTTCAGAGAGGGTAACTGTTTCTGTATGTTGGTTCTCTTTGTCTACTCTGACTGGTAGCACAGTAACTGAGATGAGAAATTGAGGAAAAGCACTGGAAGCAAGAAGGAAGCGATAGTAGATACATATGGAGCCTCTCTCTGCATGATGGAGGCATAAAGCTGCTCAAAAAAGTAATGTGTAGAGAAAAAGAAAGGGAAAATGGGGAGATTCTCAGAAATATGGGTGGATACCAAATGAGCTTATTTTCTTTCTAGCAGCAGACACACCAAAACCCCAAATCAAAATACTAAACCTTTATCTTTTGTAGGAATTTTAATTAAAGGGGCCTAGAACAGAAAGGAAGAAAACTGTCTCATCTCTGAGCTTCCAGAACTGAGGTGAGACTCCCTCTGTGTCACATGGAGGCACACACTTTGATCATGAATCTTCGCATCCCCTAATTAATCTTCTTGTTGCTTTTCAGTGACAAATGCTCTGACTACTGGAGCTCTTCTGCACTTGTGTTTACAATAAGACTTGCCTCTTTTCTGCCTCACTTTTACAAAGGTCTCAGCATCCACACAGACTGTAAGCATCTATCTTGTCTAACTTTTATCTTCGATGCAATAGAGAAATCCGATTAAGAAAATGCAAGCCAAAGCAGAAGACGCTTTGATATTAGTGATTGCTGCTGCCAAACAGAGATTTTCTTGGGACTATAGTATAGAATTCAGCAGGAAGCATATGTTTTGTACTGGTGAAATACTATTCAATACTACACAATTTCATAATTTAAAGAGATTTGGTACTGTAACTCTATGTAAGGTTTTATTTAGTATATAGAATCAGCACATACTACTAGATGTCCCCTCAAATAAAAAAGGGCATTTGAAGCTTCCCTTTTGAAGGGTAAAAAAAGCTTATTAGAAGGAAGTAGTAATCATTACTGGAATCAAAGAGCTAGCTGAATATTTTGCTCAAAAGGAACAGCAGAAAATTAAGCTATTTGTAATGAAAACTTACTACTAGGTTTATCAGTGTAATTTTATTGGGTTTCTGTAAAGAAAAAATAAATTATTCCCATTTCACTTGCTATGATATTTTAGTTATTTTTTGAATGAAAAGGAAAAGTAAAAGATCCTCTGTTAACTAATGGGAATTAATGGGATTACAATGGGAAGCTTAAATTTGTCAGTTCTCATACTCCAGTAGTGCAAGATCTTTGAAGTGATCTTTCCTACTGCAGGAATTCAGTGTTTTATTGAACAAGCCTCAAGAGGCTTCCAAATACCTGGCTTGTAGATGTCTACTTGTACAACTTAGCAACAGCTAAGAGTCTTCACTGGGCATATAAAGCATATAAAATAAGAAAAAACTCAGTTTATGAGATGCATTTATAAAAAGTTTGACAGGTCATGTTCTTCAATTCCAAAACAAATTATGCTTCTTCCAGTCACAACATTGCTGGCCAGTGTAAGTTTCCACTGGAAGATTTCTGGGTTTAACACACCATACCTAAAGAATGTTATCAGGATATACTGGATAACATTAACAGAACTCACTTGTCTCCTTTTCTACAGAACATGGCCTAAAAATTTACAGACTATCCTGTTTTACAGAGGATTAAAAAAACACTGGAAAGATACAGTTCTGGTAAAAATTAAAACCTCACTGTAGTTTTGCATATATTTTGAAAACGGGGTATTTAAAGTTAAACGTTGAAACATATCCCCTTGTTAGCAGCTTGCTAGGTAACAAAATTGCTCCTGAGTGTTTTTTCATACACTCTCCTAAGTGGCTCTTCAGAGATACAAACATGAAAATACTATAAAAATCAGCTATGCCCTGAAGCATCATATTCCCTAGACCTAAGTGTCTTGTATGCCAATAAGGTATATAAGCAAAGGGAAGGAATTTTTCTCATACTGGTTTGACTGGGAAATAGAAGTTAACTTTGTGGCAGGGAGAGCAGAAAAAGAGCAAGCTATGAATGGTTTCCCCTTTCTACCCTATTTTCAATTAGGTCCTTGCTCTTCTGGAGAGGTGTGGATCACTTAATGATCCTGGATCCAGATCCGGAAACCTCAGTATACGTTTCCAAGTTCCCGACTGTACTGATTGTGTTAATCAAGGTAAATTGTCTTATTCTGCTGTTAGTGGACTTAGTGAAGTTTGTGTTTTAGTAAGTGAAAGTGCTTTCAGTAATACTGGATTCCTTCTTCAGTAGCAGTTACTGAAAAGAGCTGAATGGAAAATAGATTTCCTTCCTGCAGTAAAAAGCCACATATTTCTGACAGAACAGTTTTGGGAAAAATAAAACCGGCATTATTTGGCTTGCTGGCTTTCCAGTGGTGGATGGGCTGTCTGCTTCTCCAGCTTTCCAGGACACTCACCCTGCCAGTCACCTGCCAGCCAGGCAGACGAAGAATCAGATTGACTGTTAGAAGGGGTGGGGATCTTATTGCTTGGGAAGCCACAAATGATGAGTAGCTGCTGTAGCTTCTCAGCTCCCACCATAGGAAGACACAGTGTCAGGAATCACAGGGTTCCTGAGAAAGTGCTGAAAACATTCCTGAAAAAGATGAATTTGAGAAATAGGGTTAAATGTTTTTTGTAACCAAACTGCAAAAAATTTTGCTCCCAAAAAACTTACAGCTAAGCTTCTCTGAATGATGCAAAAAACAATTGTAATTAACGTAGATGTTTTGTAAAATAGTACGTATCAGAGGCCTACATATTAATAACTTTTTAGTTTTAGAATGGTTCTGCGACAAGGGTGATATTATAAATACAAATCTTTCTTCACCTAGACAGTCAGGTAAGCTAGACGTGCCCAATAATTTTATTCTCTAAGGTAAGTACAGACTTGTCTTAACAGGGGTTTTCTCAAGGGGACCTGTATTATTCAGAGCAGAAAAGAAAATAATAGAATTATTTAAGTGATAGGGGAAAAGCTTTATTGAATGTATATAACAGCAAAAAAAAATCTTTCTCATAGGTCTATTACAGTACATTCAGACTCTTAGAAAATCACAAGTATTGACAGATTTAGAAGACAGAAGATCTGTATAGAAAAAACCTGCTCTAATTATTGGCTAGCTTGTAATTAGAGGAAAGCAATATCAAACTATTTGTTGATAGGTAGTGACTGAAAATAGAATAAGATGTGCTGAAAATATTGTTCTCATAATGTCATAAACTATAAAGAAGTTCATTGATAGCACACCGAAACAATGCTTAAAGAAGATTTTGTCATACAGAAAACCAGCTGTTTTGTCTTCATTTTACAGCACAAAAGAAGGAAAATTTATTGTCATGGTATTTGAAGTGATATAAAGAAATGGTCTAATGAAAGTAATTTGTCTGCTGCTTGCTTTTATATCACATTATAGGTACAAGGTTTTGTCATTAGGTGGTTTCCTTATCAAGCAAACATTCCTGTTTTCAATCACAGCACAGTTATAATACATTCTTTAAAAAGTAGTTCTGTTAAAATAATGCTATTTGTGTTCAATTGTAAACCTCTGCCACTAATTCTTTATCATGAATCACAGCTGAAAATATGGATATATCTTTTTATAGTAGATTTTAAGAGTATGCAAACAGTGGGATGCATTTTTAGCCGCTGGAGAATTGCTATCACTTGAAGAGACCCAGACCAAATGACAGCAGGTGTGGATATGGCCCTGTGTTCAAACCCCACTGACTTGCAGGGAGAGAGGACTTGATATTACAATTTAATTTTACCTTAAGTTTAATAAGAATTAATCCTGTGTTAAAAGCACAACATTCCCTTAAAAAGGGCTTCAGGATAGAGCAATAGTAAGAGGTTTCAATAACAGTAAGGACCAGACCTTTCTTTTTGTTGCCTTGGACTACTGTTAGGTCCTTTTGCAGTTATCAGCACAGAAATGGAGGCATACAGTTCTTGGAGACTTATTTGTTTGCATATTTCATCACATTAACCATCACTATAGAAGATACTACAGTTCAATAGACCGTTTCAGTGCCCTCAGCCTCTGGTTGCACCTCTTAGTCAGAACTGTGCACATGAATGGGGAGAAGGGCATGTGCTGCTCTTCAGTCTTTGTTGGCTTTTAGAGTTGTCCTTGCCTGCAGTGTGGAAATTGCCATTAATGTAAATGGAATATACTGGTTTAGTGTTAAGGACTGATTTTTTTTAGATTCCTGGGTGCCCAGCGTTACTGGCAGGTAGTCACTGGGGCTTTAGGAGTCACTTGAATGTTTGGCCTGCAAGATGTAACAAAAGTCTTCTCGGCGCTTATCTGTATTTTGGACTCCCTTGTGACTTTTAAAAACAATGACCCACACATTACGTTCATGCAGCTTTAGTGAATTCAAAGTGTTTTACAGTGGTGTTCAGTTTTGCAATGCAGTTTTGTCTTAAACTTGGATAGTTCTGGAGTGGGAGGATTACCCATCAGAAAATGGTTAGTTGGTGGTTTTCTGCCTCCTGAAGGCAGCATGCACAGCATGGAGTGCAGGGAAGCCAACTTGCCTGACACCTAGGCATAAAGCCCTTCAGCTCATGAGATTGAGCCGTACAGTCAAACAAACACAAGCCAGCACTTCACTTAACGTGTTTGTTAGATTTCTCCCCCTTTTACCAGCACTACTGTAGTCTTTAAACAGTGTGACAGAAGTACACTTCCACTTCAGTTAATGGATTTATCAAATACCTTATTTCATGCTTTCTGCTTTTGATTTATGAATTTTGATCCCAGAGACAAGGACCCTGTGAGTATTGATTGCAGAAAATGTCAGACTAACAGAAGTTAATTTCACTCGTACATGTGGAAGTCTGTGATTCTCTGACAGCGCTGTCTGCGGAGAACAGGCTGTCACCCAGCCCAAGTGACACCGCGCCGTCACAACAGCCAGCCCCTCCACCCCGTGTGCCGGGACAAAACCTCACGTGGATGCGGGGCCAGCGGACGGTTTGGAGTAAGGGGCGCATGGGTCGGGGCAGAGGGAGGAGGGTGTGAGTTGCCGCACAGCCCCTCCCTCCGCAGCTCCCTGTGCGTGATTGCAAGGCACCTGGCGGGATGATGGAATGTCACTCTGCCAGCGCCACCGCTGATCAGCAACACTTCATTTATCGATTGGCTTTCTTTGTAAATTATAAATTATAAGTCTTTTTTTTTCTTTTTTTTTTTTTATATGGCAGAGTCAGAGAGTCACTTATACAGTCGGGCATTTGAATGATAGGTAGTAGATGGTTTGGTTTTGTTCCTCATATCTCTTGCATTTGAGTTGTCGTTAAAAATTTTGGACTTCTTGCAGTGTGTTTATTCTGGGTGAATATATTATCTCAGACCACAGAAAAACAGAAGAGAAATTGTGGATGTTGTATGAAAATTAACAATAAATGGTATCAATACATGCTATTGTTCTCTTCAGAAAAGAGAGATTCACAGTAAGCATCCACATTGATGATGTTGAAAAGATGCCCACTGGTTTAAGTTGAAATGGGGTAAGTGCTGCTGTTAGTCCTATAATCTGCCTTTTTCTTGGCACTTTTCACCGGGCTTTTCATGTGACACTTTTTCACTGAGAGAAATGTCACAGACAAGCAAAACCACACTGCTGTTTGCTGATTTTTGTCTTAAAATTAGATTAAGAGTACCTATAATAATGTAGGAAAAATGTTAGAGTCTATGAAACGGTTATTGTCCCAAAATCAAACAGTCTAACCCAAGAAATGCAGAGTTAAAGTTGCAACTAGAAGATGTTCACAATTATATACATTGACAAGCACAGACAGCTAACCACTAACAGTGTTATTCCTTGCACTATTGAAGGAATGGAGAATAATAATATGTTCTTCCCATAGAAAAATATCTTTCATTTATTTTTTCATACTTGAAAGGTTAATGTCACTGTAGACGATTCAAGAGATTTTGGTAAATAACATTGGGGGGGGATATGTGTGGGAATATAGACAGAAAAGTACCAATAATCAGATTTTATCACTTTAGTTTTACTTTAAATAGCAAAGCACTCAGGATATGCTAACTAATGTGAAAGCAATATAAACAGGTACAATGCAAAAGCTATGCTGCTGGTAGTCCATAAAAGGAGTTTTGAAAGGCAATAGGTACTCTTTGTGCTCATGACTGTAGAAGGAGGGGAGGAAAAAGATTAAGAGGTTTCTCTCCTTCGCCACCGTACTTGAAAACAGAGAACTGTTAGATTACATACTGACAGTAATCAATTTTTAAACAAGACTTGTTAAGGAAATAAGAGCATGGATTTTGATTGATTTTTTTATTTTTAAATCTGGAGATGAGCACATTAAGGAAGTAGTCCATGTTTCATCTTATTTAGATATTTTAAGAGGAATAGGGCAAATTTTTTTTGGCTCTTGCACAGCGGAAAGAGAATAAGATGTTACTAGGATGCTGATCAACTCCCAGTCAAAAAATCTTAATCATAGAAAATACCTATGCTGCTTCCCTTCTCCTTTGGAAGTGTTGGATTTATCCACACGTGGAGGTGGATAGACAAGACCATCATGAGAGAACAACCATAACTCCAGAACTAGAACAACTAAGCCGTATCTGAAAGGGGATGGTTTATAGAAGGGATGGTCAGAACAGAGGATGCAGGCCAACCACACAATAAAACATGTACCTCTTCAAAGACCTTCATTCATATTCCCCGTGGACAGAAACTGCAATGCTCCAGACAAAACCGTGTCAAGACATAGCTAAAATAAAGATGTTGTACATGTGGTACATAGATACAGGTACGTATGTACATGCATCATACACATACACGTATGCACATAAACACCCCAGTATGTCTGGATGTTAAACTTACTTTCAAAAAATTTTTCACTCTTGGATTGATTCGTTTGCTTGCTTGCTGGTTTGCTTGCTTGCTTGCTTGCTTGCTTCCTTCCTTCCTTTTTGCTTCCTTCCCTTCTTTCTTTGTTTACTTAGGTAACCATTGAGGTTGGGGATCTGTTTAGGTAAATACCTTTCTGTAAGGGGAAGGAGGCTGAGCCCCATTGTATCATCATGTGTTCAGCTGTTTCAGCTGTCCTCACACTGTTGACATTCTGTCTGGTCCACTTGGTTTTGCTTGAGAATTTGACTAAACAAATTCATCAAACATATAAAACATTTCTATCTAATGAGGAAAACAAAACTAGTTTCTTAGTTTTGTGGAAATATGAATGACATTATGGTAATAATTATAGAAGCAGAGGCTGTATTTGTTTTATGAACTTTTTTGCTATAAAATATATGTATTTTGTGAGGTACATTAATCCTGTGTTTTTTTCTGGAAGGCCATAAGAACAGATCCCCATGTGCAATTTCAAGTGATATTTACATGTTACCCTTTAACAACAGTTTGACAAAGTCATAGAGTCTTTGTTCTATAGAAGGGAAAATGCAAACAAATACTCCGCCTACTACATAAATACACAAAATCAACTCCTTGGGAGCATGCCAAAAATTATATGAGTGTATTGCATATGGTTATATGGCAATCATGCATTTAAGTCTGTATCTCTAAACATGTGCGTGTAACTGCATGTGTCCAAATTTACGTAGTATGTCTAAACCAGGCAACAAAGAACTAAAGAGAACAGAAAATGTGTAAAAATTATTTTTTACCATATCAAGCAATGATACATACTGTATTTAGAACTTTATATAAAGAAAGTGTAAGATTAGGATATTTCTCATATTCTATATTCTGTAAATAACTTAGCTAGATGGCTCCAAAGAACAAAATATTTTCAGCTAATATAAATTGCATCTAAAAATTATTTTCTTGGTACACTTCTGAAAATATTTTTCTTGGCATAAGACAATATGACTTAATAAACACAAGAACGATAAAGTGAGTGTTCCATTCAAAAATGCCTCTCATCCTATAAAATTTTTGTTTTGTCTGTAAAAAAGCACAAAGACAAAACCTAAACCTATTTTTGATATGAAATTTAATGTTATCTTCCATGGTTTCAACCATTGTATTGGTTTTTTGCAGATACAATTTTTTCTCAGAAAAAATGCACTGGTTCCTTAGTTATAGATTGTTCTTTTAAATATGATGTTCATGGGAATCCCCTTGGTGTACACATTGAATGCAAAGAAGGCCTAATGAAGGTGAGATTGTCAGAGGTGCCTGAACAATTGTGAATATTGTTATAGAATTTATGCTTTGAAAACCTGTCATTTGACCTGCGCTCTGTCTGGAACAGAGACATATTGTAATGTTAACACCACCAAACAGCAACACAGCAAAACCCAGCCTTTTCTCCCTTCCCCTAAGACAGTAACCTGAACAATGACCTACTGAGACAATGTTTTCTTTTCTTCTTCAACTATGAAACTTTCCATCATTGTAGCAGTTCAAAAATATTGCCCTAGTTGGGAACTATTTCATTTAAATTCCAGTTTAAGAATAGCTTTAAATTTGCATCACTTACAGACAGCAAACAAAGGGAGTTTGTACTACTGAAGAGAAGAGGATAGCCACTTTCTGTTAAGAAATGGTATACACAATGTATTTGGGAGGATGCAACATAATGTATTGAGTCTATAATAAATCATTTATATACATAGAAAAGTATTTCATGTTTTTAGACATGTTTCAAATGTGTTGTGATTTTCTGTTTCAAGAAGGCTTGCATTAGTAGATACCTACTGCCATGGAAGACTGATAGAATCAAAACTACAAATACTTTTTAAAGGGTTCGCTAAACAGTAACAGATATGGAATGTGTGATAGCAGGGTGTTATTTAAAAACTTTGCTGGCACTAATGATGAGTGCCCAGTGAAATCCACTCCACTTGTGCATCGTGGGATCATCTTAAATCCATCCTAAGGAAACTTGTGAGACACCAGTCTTGTTCATCATTATGTTCTGTGGAAACAAATGTCTATTATTTTTTAATATTTTTTTCTGTAGAATGACATACAGAAATGACATTAAGAATGTTGTTTACAAGGTATGTTTTTTCTGCAGTCCTTTCTCTAAAAGAAGAGGTTCCCTACAAATCTAATGTATAAGCATTTAAGAGGCTTAAAATACATATCTCATACAATCCAGTAGGTCTAAAATGATTATCCAATGTCATGAGTATAAATCTAATAATTTTGGATTTACTGCAATAGCCTGCTTTATTTACTGCAGTAGCAATACTACAGTCCCACCATGTTACTGCTGTAATTGTAATTATGTGGAAATGTTTGAATGATTTTGCGGTACTGCCTTCCAATTAATTTTCCTTTTTGTTTTCTGTAATAATAAAAAATGCTGACATATTCAGAAAGACGCTTGCACAAAAATCTATTCGCCTCAGAAATACTTTCCTTCACTTCCTGAAAAAAAGTTAAATTTTAGATGCATCTTAATGCCTGATTAAGTCGCTGATAAAAAATGAGTTAAAGAAAAGCCCTTGCCTCAGAATGCAGTTTCTTCAAAATGGAGATGTAAGAGGGGAGATCATTTTATCCTCTTTGGAACATAGCATGTGAATCTGGATTTAAAAGCAACTGAGTTTAAAATAATAATAATTTTGTTTTTAAAAATTCCTTTAGACAGTTTTTTGAAGTGATTTAGGGGTTTGATTTTATTTCTTCTGAGTCCAGGGGAACTGGATGAATTGAAGGTCCAAAGCGCTGATCCTGTGCCCACTCACAGTCAGGTGGTATACTGTGTTAATGTAAGTCCTAAGTATCCATGTAGAATTTAAGTATCATTATCTTATTGTTCTTATGTGATTTTGAGCCTAAAAATTTGACTTAACAGGTAGAAAGTTGCAGAAAAGCCTATCATTAGAAAGATTTAAAAGCAGTATCTCTGAGTGTGTTTAATATTTGTTTCATAAGACAACTACGATAGAATTATTCACTAGAATGGTTCTCAGGTTTCATATGATTTTTTTATGATGGTTTGGTTTGAACGCTTGTAAATAATGTGACCATCTTAGACTCATGCTGGTAAAACTGTATCTGTGTGGAAAATACCACGCTTTTTAAACTTACTTAAAGTTTCAGATATTTTCTTTATTCAAACCCCTTGGAGTTTTTGTGTCTGTGATTTACCTCATTTTTAAATATGCTGGTGGACATGCTGAAGACGTGCATATCTTTGGCCTACTCTCTCCAGTGCTGGGGTTGTTTTTCCTGGTTTGATCAGTGGGCCCTGGCAACAGGGAGCAGATAATGCCCCAGTCCCAAGCACAATGTGGTGTTGTTTGCCTGTCTCCCGTCTCCTTCTCCCCTTTTCCTAGACACCGGCACGGTGGGTATGGTTAACAAGCCCCACCAGCTGGCATATCTGTGCAGACATAATTGCACATGAATGGTGCAGGGAGAGGGGAACGAAGGAAGAAATAAAACAGATAACAAGCAAAGGGAAAAAGTAGCACTGTAAACAAGCAGCATATATTTTTCCCCTCCACAGAGCAAGCTTTTGTGACTGGAGGCAGTATCTGTGTGCAGCCTTACTTCTAATCCATATCGCAAACAGCTTCCAGATGCCTGAGTCCCCACCGCTATTCTGGCATCCCTACCCTTCACAGATGCCTCTCTGTGAGGGGGGTCTATAAGTAAAATTGGGTGTATTTTACTAATCATTCATTTCCAATCTTCCTGAAGGGGAACTTTTATTAATAAACCCTTTTCATCTGTCTCTTTGATTAGGAAGAAGATAATCGCTTAGTCATGTGAAAGGGGGAAAAAAAAAAGATTGCTGGGGGGTCGCCTTTTTTAACATGTGCTTGAGTGGAAGGAAACAAATAAAAACCGCAGAACAATGCGGGTACTAAATGGTTCCAGTTGAGCTTGAGCGGTGGAGGGGAGTTTGAATAGAAACCGCGGCGGCTGGGCTGGCCTCCCAAGGCAAGCAGAACTAATTCCCCTGATCCCAGCTACCCCGCCAGCAGCAGGCACGTCAGCTGGACCTGGCCAGCATGGCCGGCAGGTGCGCCGGCAGGGGGGGAGATGGGCATGGACAGGGCCCATCACCCACCCTTCTGGGAAGGGGTGGCTCAGGGCAGGACGCACAGCTTTCACTACAGGTTGTAAAGACAGTGAGAAGCAATTCAAGCTTTTTTCTCCGCTGTGCTTGATTCTCAATATCTCTTCCCTTCTTACCTTAGATTACTACACTTGGGCTTACTACTGTGTTAGATCATGTGCATTTTTGTCTAAAGGTAATGTATATAGCCTGGTTACCACCAGCACTTAATTACAAAGTGTAAGCTGAAAAGACATTTTTACATTAAGGCACGTACGTCTCCTGAACTACGTTATGCTTCTTTTTAAGCCATGTCCTGGGTTTGGTCCACATTCAGATGAAACCCAAGGGCTCTTTCTGCTGGTCTGTTGATTGCTCTGTGTTGATGAAGGTGTATTTTCACCAGAATTCCTATTCTGAAGCTGCAAATCTTTTTTGAATGAAGAGGTGTCAAAATGGATATGTTACTCAAAAGATCTGAGTATGATGGATCAATTTAATCAGAAAATTCTTGGCCAAATCTAATAATGTGTGTATGAAATATCAGGAAAAATGATACATTTTCACATCAATGAAAGGGTAACTTCATATAAAAATTGTGCTGGAATTAAAACAAATAATCAGTGGTTCTGATTTTTTTTTTGAAGTGTGAGTTTAATAATGCTTGGCTGTTTTCTCAGATTTTTTACTTCAGAAATCAGTAAACAGGAAAGAAAACTTACAGCTTTTATGAAGAGTAGCCACAGAGGAAAACCGGAGAAATAGGAGGTAAACCTGAAGAGTCACACAATTAAAAAGGAACTTGAAATCTGTTATTTTTGTTATTTTTATATTTTTCTTGTGCAGTTCTTCAATCTTCCTCTTAATTTTGCCCTAAAAGGCAGTAGAGGGATGAATCACAGGTTTCCAATATTTTGTATTATCAAAGTGTTAAGACAATGATAAAGTTATTTGTAGGTGCAGAAGACGGTAAAACTAATCTCCAGCTTGTGTGCTTGCATGAATTGCCATGCTGTGAGGATAGTCAACACATGGAGGTGCAGCCTGAGCTGCACATGGCTCCTTTCTCCCCAGCCCCTCATCAAGCCCTTGTGTGAGGATCCTGGCTGCTAGGAGGTAGGTTCGGAGACAGAGTAAACTGTCCCCAAAAGATGCCAAATAGTCTGCAATGAGCTACATAACATGCAACTAGTGCTGCTTTCAGACCATCCATTACAGAGCTTTCGTTGTGACAGCTATGGTTTTTCAGGGACTACTTGGAAGAAATCAGCTGATCACAAGGTGTGAGCTGGAAAGGGGACATCCTGGGATCGAGGGTGAGGTGTGAAAACTGTTTCTTAATGCAGTACTAGGCAAAAACTTGCATTCAAGCCCTTGATGGTCATAACTTGAATAAGGGGATTTGTCCTTAAGTTTTCTTTCTAATTCAGTTCAGGTTATTGTTTCAGTCTATTGTGTATTATATATGTCTTCATGAATGCTAATTTTCAGGTGTTCCAGCATTCCTATATTCTCCAGCTTGGATCTTTAGCTACGTGTAGTAAGATTAGAGGAGTGGAGCATAAAAGACAAAATGAGGATTTAGTGCAATAGTTATGCCATTGGTGAAATCATATTTTGTCTGTTGTTCAGCCCTGTTTCTTCAGCACCAGCACCTGTCCCCAGTGAAAGGTCCAGCTCCTGCTTGCACAGGGGTCAAAGGCCTGGTGACCTGTTCGAAGGAGACTGATATGTTGGTTTGGTAACTTGCAACTTCTGGTAACTGAGGCTCGGGTGTGTGTAATACAGGCACACATACTTGAGTCAGTAATGGGTTTGATTCATTCTGTGGCATACAGGATAATACAGGATCAAGCTGCAGGGCGTAGAGATCTGCTAATTGCATAACTTTACACTGTGCTTTAGTTTGTGTTTAGTTGTCAGAGTGGGCAGGGCATGGTGTATGGAGAAGATTCTGTCTCTATGGCACTTCTGCATTGCTTCCGGATATTCGTGAACTGTCTAACTCGTAAAACACTGGTGTGTTGCTCTGTAATATTACCAGATTGTGACAAATTCTCTTTAGCTGCAGAAAATTTCCCTGGAAAGAGCGTGCCTGGAGACCAAGACATAAAGCATGTTCAAACCATGATGTATACTGTGTCAAAAAAAGAGAAAAATCTAAAAGTTTCATGGCTGATAAAGCTTTAGTTAATGATGAGAAAGATATTATCCCCAAAATACAGGTGCCACTTCCCTGTCAGTACACAAGCAGTCATTTTCATTGTCTTGAATTTAACAGCATGTGGATTCCCATGTGTGGGAAAAGGGTCCTGGTTAATTTTTATATGCAATAAAAGGACCTTTGGGCATATTTTACCTTAATGCTTTTTCCTTTGTTAGAGAAAAAGAGCTCTCAATCAGAAAAGCAAGAGATTAACTTAGACTGCAGCATGGATCCTCGCCTGTTCAGTTAAGTGCACTGCTGATAATAGGTATACCAGATCATGAATAATAATAGATTGCTGCTTTGATTCCAAAGTTTCCTCCTTTTGGGTCTTTTTGCAGAAAAAAGAGACGCTTTAAAGAGCAGTTTGAGATTTCAGACGAATATAAAGTTTACTGCATATCTAAAAAAAAAGTTTGGCCTGTTACACTACATAATTACTCATTAGCATCTGACTTCTGGCTATGCAAAAACTGCTGCCTTTGGTAAAACGGTTTTGGAGCTGTATTGAATAACATATATGCTGGTTATGTATACATTTAATATGTCCATAAAAAAAAGAGCAGAGTTGCTATATATTCAGGGAAAGTTAGAGTACAGTAGCTGATGATCTACGTTGAATCACCAGTTTTCCTTCATACTTGCAGTTTACTTTAACACACAAATGAGTGAGGGTCTTTACAGTTTTCATTAACCTGTTCAATTACCAATTCAGATTTTGTCAAATAACAATGCTGAGTTTTGTCGTGAAGGTGTTTGCAGAAAGAATTGAATAAAGCTGTATGCTTATTCTCCCAGCCAAAGCAACATTCAGTTAAAATAAATGTTTCTGAATTTGCTGTGAGCCTGTGTCAGATCTGCTGGAGATTCAGCTAACACTTATTTGTGTTCAGCCAGTGCGGAGAGGACTTCTTCAATGCCATGCCTCTCTTCCACCAAGCATAGTTGTGATGTTTGAGTGACTCCTGGTCTCTCCTTGGTTAAACCTACTGCTGTTATTTCATGAAGTTTGGTTATTATATTTACAATTCACCTCCTGCTTAACTCAGCAAAACTATACTGTGTGGCAGACCACACCATGACTGTGAAACACAGGTTTTTGTATTGTTTGGTGGGGTTTTTTTAAGACAAGCCTGCAGCTGCAGGCCTTCTTGCATTTTATTTAAAGTCCACACCCTTGTTGTTATCACAGCATGCTGCTCCTGCAAGTCAGTGCTAGATTTTCATTTTATTTTAAGGTCTGCACTACACAGACATTAACCAACTCTCACAACGCACTCAGGAAGTCAATGGTTAACTGAAATTATCCTTTCTAAGTATGTGAGGTTCTTAAACCTGAAGGTTAAGTAATCTTTGCAAGGCCAGCCGTGATTTTCCACTACAGTTGGACGTTCTGCTCAGCACCTGTTGAATCCCAAGTCTCTACTTATGCCATCAGACCATGCTGCCTTCTGACTAAAGAAGAGGTTTCCCAATTAGATGTAAATTATACTGTTTTATATATTATGTTTAATTAAAGAATGAGCAAATAGTAGTGACAACTGGCAAGATGGTTATTTTGTACCATCTCAGGCTCAGTTACAGCTACAAAAGGGGCATGCAATCAGCAGTTGTCTTTAAAAAGAGCAGTTAGAATAAAATGATTAGTTTAATCAATTTAGACCTATTTTCTCATACAAATGGAACTCCTAGAACAGCTCACTCTGTTCAGACTGGAGGAAGACTTTGTATGACTGAAAGGAATTTTTTTTTAAGTACTATCCCTTTGTCTTGAAAGGAGGAAATTACTTTATTTCATGTCATTAACTTTTTTTTTTTTTTCCACATTTCCCAAGAAATTGTGATTACTTGTGCTCAGGGACACTACTTTCCTGATACAAGTGATATCTCTCAAAAAGGAAGAATTATTTTAGAGTTTTAAAAAAGGTCTAGCTAGAAAGTATTGAAGGCTTATTTCCTTTCCTGAATTACTTGTAGTTCATTAGGAACTTAAGGAACTATTTAGAACATATGCTGGGATAGGAGATAGATTGGGAGGTCAGTTTAGCAGAAGACACACAAAACTACTTACCCTCTTGATAAGAATAGTTTTATTCTGCATGCGTGTCATACAGCAATTTTTCACACTACATAAACAGTTGAACAGCATGTGAGCGAATCAGGGACTTGAAACGTGTTTCTGGAATTTGTTGAATTGCACACTATAATCACTTAATCTGCTCCAGGTCACTTAGGATTTTCTAGTGTACAAATATACACGCAGCAAGCTCATTCCAAGACATGCTTAAAGCAAAAGTGTAAGTGTGACAGGTCCTATTCATTTCCTGTGACAGCTATCCTTTATTTTTAAAATGCTATTTGTGTGTATTTTTTTTAAGGAAAGATGTAATACTAGACTGCAAAGGTCCTCCATAAAGCCCAGTGAAGTTGGTAAGAACCTTACCACTGAAGCACACAACATTTAGATTAAGCCAAGTGAACTGTAAATGTCTATATACATATTTAAGTTAGTTTCTCTAATTACATATGAGATATTACTTTATTGTACTTTCAAACTTGTGGTTGTTAATACATTTTGACTCAGATTCTTATGCATGCAAAATACCTCAGCTGTTTCTCTTTAATCAAATTAGTTGCTTGATATGTTAGCAATCTATTAATTTCAAGTTCTTTGAAATTTGTATAGACTGCTGTAGTGGTACACTTAATCAGCAATATGCATACTCTTATCAGTGTGTTTTACATTACAGTGATAGACATTGATTAAGATGTTCTTAATGGATTATTGGATATTATCTCCTGTGCAATTTGTAAAGAATTGAGTTAATAATTTTCTGTTCTGGGATCACAGAAAATTTGATTTTCTCTAATAAGGTATGATTTATAACCAGAGTGGACAAACAATTAGTTTTCTGTAGTGTCTAAGGATTAAATTTCTGAATGCAATTTGGACATATAGATTTAGAGGAATACAGATAAGAAAGAAATCAGATGTTCATAGAAATTGTGGCATTCAAAATCAATAGAAACTTAATAATTTTAAGTACCTCTTATGCTAAAAAATAAAAGCTTTAGAGATAGCATTACCCAGCACAGCAGTAATGTGTTGCCCAAGACAGTGGAATGCAGCCCTGGCAATCTATGGCTTAAATATTTCGAAACTCTGTTAAATGTTCAAATAGGCTACATAGTGTATTCAAGTTGAAGGGTTATATACGTTCATTTAATATAAAAAACAATTTTAATTTAATTTATTGGCTTCCTGTTACTTAAAAAGTTATTTGATGCATTCTTTCTTTTCAGCCCTGACTTCAGAGTTAGTCCTGAACTGTCATCTAAATGCAAGTTTGCTTTATGTTTTAGTCATAAGTGATCATGTTGCACATATTGGTTGTCTGGTTAGCAATAAGTTAAAGAAGACCTTAGACCTCAAGATAAACTGTACTGATAGGTCAGACCTATGATTTTTATGCTTCTTTATGGAATTTGGGTTATAATTTACTATGGAAGGAAAGGCTTTTTTTACCTGAGACACCTACTGTCTATGTATTAGGCTATAAATTAAGACATATAAATACACATATACACATTTGTGTATATATATATATAATCTTATTTAGTCATTAAATACTATGCAATTTATACTGACCCTATATGGTCCATTATGAAGCATATTCCTATTTATAATTCTTTAATGTAATAAAGTATCTATTATTAAAATGCAAGAATCAGTCAAAATACTGATCGGTTTTGGTTACAGCAGACAAATCATCTCGCACTTTGCTTGAGGTAATTGCTGAAAGAAAGTAACGATCTTGCTTTTAGAGAATAAGCCCGACATGCTAGAGGTTGAGTTGGATCACCTATTTTGAACCAACATTTTGAACCAATATTTTGAATGTAGTGGTGCAAAATACTTAGTTGACTATATCTGCCAGAAATGATGAATTAATGAATCTGTTCAAGTGATTCTTTAATGGTCAATATACTTTACAATTTTCACATGGTGATGGGAAAAATCAGATCTATATATTCATCCTTACTTTGTTAGTTCATGTTTGCATTACAGCTTAACACTGAAAAAAAAAAATTGTCTTTGGAAATTGTGATTACTCCAAACAATTGATTCAGTTCTAAACATCTGAAACAGTATACAAAATCACAGCTGCATTTGGGTAAATACATCAAATATACAGATATGTATAAAACTTAATCACATCATTTATAGTGAGGCTGTTAAGCTGCAAATTGTATTGGAGAACATGTTAAATATAAGGGAGTCACCTTAACAGTCTGCCCATACTGCTCCTTTACATTAGTCTGAAAGTAATTCTGCATCAGCGTGAAATGAATTGGATTTGGTTCATAACCAGCTCTTGAATATTATTTAGTTCTTACCAGGGCTACATACAGAGTTGTGGAAGTGTCAGTCATAAATCATGTTTGTTAATGGACTTTCTAGGAAGAGAGATATTCTTGTTATATGGCCAAGAGAAAGAACCGTAGTTTAATCAGCTTGGTAAGTGAAACACATACTGTGTCTCTAACAAATACTATTGAAAGTTAGCAAGCAAAAAAATTACAAATATATACAAAAGCCCTCAAATTATAGCTTTTGTCTTTAGGGCACAAAAGAACTCTTTAACATTGATGCAGAGGCCTCCGAGGCTCTCAAGTCCTGCACCAAACAATTCTTTCACCTATGAGGTAAGGAGCACAGCTAGCTTCCCTTTTTTAGGTATTCCTATCTAAGACTGTACAGTCTCATTATCAGTGAAATGCTATAAAAGGAAATGTTTTGTGACCCCCAGAACAGTAATAGGGATGATAAAACCCTGAGAATCTCTCTCCCTAATTATTTTTTTGTCTATTTTGGATCTGAACTTAAAGCATCTGGAAGAACAAGCACTTTTGAGACCAATATTAAGAGTTAGGTTTTCCCATGCTCTCTCATTCTTAGTTGATTAGCAGATTAGTGTGCATGAGCAGGGAAAATATCCAGGCCTTGGAGATTTTTCTTATGGATAAATTATTTAAATGAGAACACTTTCTCTCTAGGGAACAGACTACAGAACAAAACAAAACAAACAAACAAAAAAACCCCAACGGCGGGGAATTACCTCAGTTCTTGGGAGATAATCCATTACCAAGCATGTTTGCAAAATAAGGTGAAACATTTTCAAAGAATTTGAACTGAATGTGTTTCAAGATCCCACTCCTTATCTTGAATAAGGCCATGGCACAGCTATTTAAAAAACAGGCTCTGCTCATTAAGTTATCATCCAGGAGCTTCCAGCTGAGATCTAAAAAGACAAAAAAAGCCAAGAGTGAACTATAAATACCACCTCTGTTTTACAGGAAAGCAACCAGTACACAAAGAGATTAAGATCCTTGGCCAAGACCTCACAAGCTGATATTGGCAGATCTCAGCTCCCAAATCCTGTAAGTTTTATTCAGGTAGTGGAGGAGATGGATTTTCATCTTGTGGAGTCCTAGCTGTTTCTGTAGGGCTAAATTCTTGAAGACCTCAACAGTTTACATGCTGGAAGTCTCCATGCTTCAAGACCCAAACAATTTACATGCTGGAAGAAGACCCCAACAGTTTAAATACAGTTCCAGATCTTGTGTCGTGACATGCTCACAACAGTGGAATGGCTCAAAAGGATTTAAATGACATTTAATTACACTGTTTTGTAGCTTTAATTAATGAATTGCAAATTCATTAATCAATTTAAATCTTGTTGGGTGTGGGTAAGGATTTTTGCAATGGAGGGATCATCCTTGATTAACTATGAACAGAACTCAGAGGAAGCTGAAGTTTTATTATGTGATTAAAAGACAGCTAAAAAAAATTCCCCTGACAATTGACCTAAAGTAAATTTTCTGTTATGAATGGCAGGCATAGATATTTCAAGTGTCTGCTGGCTACAGTTGGTAGACAATATTGCCTGTGCATCCCAGTGCTTTCCTGTTTTGACCCTAAATTCACAGAGCTAATATCTAAGTCAAACTCTGGTTTGTGAATCACTGAATGAAGGCTGAACAGTGAGGATCTCTGAGCAGTCATTTGTAAGCCTATGGCTGACCTAGTCAATTTGGCTGCATTTTGGAATAACACCAAACTTCGGCACAGGAGCACTGTGGGAAGGCAGTCTGACTGTTAGGTCCACAGAAAACCACACTTCATGGAACATTAAAGATGCGTTACAGATTATAGTCGCTTTGTGTGGTTATTTTGATACCAGTCATAGAGCTTCAACCATTTCCAGTGTTGTCAGTGAAACTCTGAAATAGCACAACTATGTCTGGCAGCAGACAGTGGGAAACAAAACAAAACAAAAAAATCCCAACAAAAGCTGCAAACAAAACCAGTGCACATTATGCAGAAATTGCCTTGGCATGCAGGTCATTGGTGATTTCATTTGTAAGTAATGTTTTGATTGTCACAGATTATATGTTGCTCTCATCCCCCTGACATTTGTTGTACAGCGGGATTGATTTTTGTGCTCTAGTATGAAAAGGTCACTTTGATCAATGCAGTGTAAATGGCACTAAATTAGGATCATATCAGGTTATTTTGCTATTTAATGATGAAATATTAAAGAATAGCATGGGAAGATTGCAGGCACTAAAGTGCACTTTAAACCTGCTGTAATGATGTTTTATTTTGTGGGAAAAATGGAGAGAAAAACAGCTAAAGTGCAGAAAATGGCTGTGATGTATTGGAAGAGTGGCCTGGAATTATATATTTTCACTTGAAATAGACTGAAAGCCCCAGACACAAAACACCAAACCCAGCAGTCAGTCCTGAATACGTTATACACAGAGAGCCCTTCTTTAGAAGTTTTAATGATGATTATGCTCATTATGTACTAGTTATATGTGTTAAGTCATTACAATCTGTATATAATGACTGGCCAAAAGTAGACTGCTAAAGTTATGCACTTAGGCCACGATTCAGGGCATCACTTGAGACATGTTTGGGTACCACTAAACTGAAAAGCAAATAATTAGGCACATACTTAATCTACACCTGTCTAGGGACAGATATAAGCATATAAAGTACTTCCCAAACTAGCATGGTACAAATGTGTCAGGATTATTCAGAAGGACTGAACTAAAGCCCTTCTTGTTTTTTTAGAAAAGATGCTTTTGTAAGTTTTTTACTTGTGCTACTGTTTTTAAGTCAAAAAGTTGTTTGCTTCATTCTCCTCTTTTTAAGAAAACTCAGTATTACATTATCAGTATTTGTAGAACAGTATCTGTAGTGTAAAGCCAAGGTTAACATCTTAACCTTTTAAGTTTGTACTCCAGCTAGATAATGTACTTAAGGAGAGCAAAGCTCCAGTGAGATTTCCTGCAACATTGGCTGCCTTTAAAGAGTAATCTTTTGATTAAGATTTTCTAAAGAGTGGATACAGAACACACCAATATTCTCTGGCTTAACAGTGAAACTCTCCTAAGGTGGGTGATGAGAATTAGGTATTAACTCTCATGTTCGAGCGGCCGGCTTGGTAGAACTTAAATGGGAATCTGAATGCTCAGATCCTATTAAAAAAAAAAAAAAATACACACAAAAAACCCCCCAACCCAAACAAAACCCCAAACCAAACAGAAAAACCCCAGCCAGTTTCAGGCAAAGCTGTTCAGTCAGTTCTCGCTGAATTCAATAGGATTTTTTTCAAGTAAATTTAAAAAAAAAAAATTGGATATCATCAACCAAGAGCATTGGTTAAATCTGAATCTATTTGTTGGTATATTTTTTAAAAATCTAAGCATGTGCTTGTGAGTCCTACAAGCTCAGATGCTTCCTATTTAATGAGGATACATTTAGAACATGAGTTTTGTCAATATTTTTTCAGACTTTGCATCTAAAGTAATGATAAGCATCATAAGCAGCGTTAATAGTGTATGTTATTTTCTCCACTGTAAATACATGCACTCTCCAATTATTCTGAAGTGTTGCTGAACAAAAGCAAGCAGCATAAGATTATACTTTTAAATGCAGCTAATGTTGCAAGAAATTTGTTTGAAGCTTTGCTGCCATTAAGTATGTTTTCTAGATGCAGCATGAACTTTAAAATGGCTAAGACATTAACCTTGTAAGTACCATATAAATATTATTCTAAAATTACTAATAATATAAAACAGTAAAATTGAAATTATATAAATGCTGTAAGGTAACTCTGAATGGCTTATTTAAATTTATTTAGCAGTCAGTGTTTGGCTTAATCAACCCTTAAAACTTCGCTCTTCTTTTTTTTCTTCTTTCTGCCCTTATTAAGTCTAGGCACATTTTAGGTTTAGTTTAAAGTATGTCTTTTGAAGTCTATTAAGAGAAGAGTCGAGATGAAAGAAAAACAGCCTTTGTTGGACTTGAGAGACTTTGTGTATGTATGAGTGATCCACTCAGGAGAAACATTATTTATCCATGGAAGGACAGACTATGTTGAGACCAAAAGAAAAGGATTGAGAAACATGTTGAGGGGCTGCAGGAGGCGAGTGTGGGAGAGATGTGCAGGGAGGTGTAGGCAGAAGGAACAGGTTCCAGAATATGCTGAAGTGGCATATCCCGCCGTCAAGACCATGATGTGCACTGATACTATAGGATGGTATGTTTGATCTTCCACTGCCCATGAAGAAGTTACCAGCAAATAAGGAAGCTTGAATACAAAGGAAAGAAACTAAATGTCTTTTATAATGAGAGCTGTGTCTTGTCCTATTTTCAGTATTTTCTTCCTTATTTCAGCATTTTTCACATACACACAATAAAGGAATTAAATAAAAAAAACCCCACAACATACATCTGTAGATTAAAAAGGGAGATTATTCAGGAATTCCTATTATGATAGTCCAACAGTGGAATGAAAAAATATTGATTTTGGATAGAAAGCTGTGTGTAAAGACAGGGAGATTTTAAGAGATTTCTCAAAGTTTTGTCAGTCCTTTAAAAGATATGTTTTATTTCAATAAAGATTTACCCTCTAGCATTTTTTAAAGCCATATGAATATAAAACAGTGATGAGTTTCTTTCTTAATAAAAAAATTGTTTCATAACAAGGCAACTCTAAACAATTTTCTGAAAGAAGTTACTGTAATTTAAAGATTGTAGTCCATAGGACTTCCACCTGATTCAGGATAAAGAAGATGGTATTGGTACAGTGATGTCAATAACTCAGGGGTGACTAAAATCTAGAATCTGGGAAGAATGTGGCTTCAAGAGACAAGTTTGTTTCTTGAACTCTCTCTGATGATTGAACTCTTTTCCTCAGGAAGACCTGATTCTTTGACTGTTTCTGCCTCAGAGGTGAAAAGTGACTATTTCTGATATTGCTTGTAATCTAATCAGTGGGTTATTTGATGAATGCCATGAAATTACTTTAGTAGTGGCATGAGAAGACCATTGGCTTATGGTAAGCATTGATGATACTGCAATTTAAATACACACTTAAATTTGATAGAAGCCAATACCCTAGATATAATTAATATCAGGGAAGCATGTTTTTGTAATATGATTGAATTAATGCTGTAAAACATGCAAATAAAGTCCAGTTGTTCAAGGATATTTAGTCAATCTGAAACAAGTTAACATGCACATCATGTTATATTTCTTAAATTCATAGATAAATAAAATTCATTTTATTTATAAACAAACAAACAAATAAATAAATAAATAAATTTAAGTACCACCTCATCTAAAACTCATAACTGAAAATTTTAAGGTCGCAAGATGAAGCTCCACCATAAGAGAGGAACAGGAATAAAAGGGGATATGTAGAAAGAGAAAAATATAAGTTTAAGAGGCAGTTTATGACTTTTATCCATGTTGAACCCTCTGCCTGATCCTCTCCATTAATACTGAAAATAAATTGCTTTCCTAACCTAAGTCTTACATGCTTCTCTTCAGTTGTATATGAACCATCTTTGGATGACTTTATACACTACCATTCAAAGTTGATGGTGTTAGTGATGACTCCATTTATTTTAGCTCATAGCGTGGAGTATTTGCATCTCTCTGCACTTTGTAAATCAATATATACCTCTATTTCTGTTGCACACTTGTAGAGAGTTTGTGACTTCTCCGGGATCACTTGCCTTTTAACCAGTAATGAGATGCCTGGGAGTATGAAAGTTCCTGTACAAAGTGGAAAAAAAAGGGAGTATTTTTCCTTTTTTCATGTATTACTCATCTAGGTGCTGAGAACTGTCCTAGTTCACTGCAGCTGCTGTTTTATTCTGTCCCAGTTCAGTTACACAATGCCTGGCCACTGATCCACTCTCACCTGAACAGACCGAATCTCCCACATGACCAAGTAATTTGCCGTAATTTACGTACAGGTCTTTGGTCCCATTTGCTTCACGTAGGCATGGTGCCTGGCACTGAGCGATGAGGTATGATGTCATTTCTCCCATGTTGGTTAGCACTTACTGCAGCTAGCTGTTAAACGGGTCAGTGGGTGAGGTGTACGGAGAGGCGGCTGCGGAGACATCGATCAAAGCAGCGCTCTCATCTTGCATCTGCGGGGGATTGCGTGCCCCTCTCCCGTCAGGCCCTATAACAGCACATGTTGGTAGGGAAACAGCCGTGAGACCACGTCCATGGCAGGAATATTAGACGCAAATCCAAATATTGGCCACAAACCTTGCTGCAGCTTGGTGCTCTGAACAGAAACGATTTTGGGCAGCAGCAGGGACTCTCCAACCAAACCAGTGAGATGCTGAGGGTGTCTCGGAGGTGCTTGGTGCAGTGAGGGTGCTCTCATAGCCAGGTAGGCTTGATGCTGAACAGGGAAGGGAAGGGGCCGATGTGAGGAGCAGGGGTAGGAGAAGGGGAGCTGGGGCACAGGAAGCAGAGATGAGTGCATCGATGATTGAGGAAGGAGCACAAGACCCACTAGCAGCACAGCTCTGAACAGATTTAAGCTCCTGTGCTAGCAGGATGTTCAGCTGATGTACCATACTTCCACACCCCCTTTTTCCTTCTGACATCAATGTACAAACTCTCCCCAGTTTTCGTTTCTGGGATTTCTGATTCCTCACCAGTTACAGTACCACTCCTGCTCTCTCCAGTCTGTCCACAGTTGAACTACAGTTTTGACAGGAGCTCGGGGCAGAGGAGGGTTGGACTGTAGGCAGGGATATGTTTTTAGCCAAGGGGCACCGTTAGCTAACCATGTAGCCTTTGCTTTACTGGCACCAGGCCTCAGAAGGTGCATTGCATACAAGCATAACAAATAAAGGACAGAAAGGATCAATGACTGGACCAACAAGCTCATTTCTTGCTGTTGTGGATAATCACATCATATCATCCTATCCACAATTTTTAGCATGTCTCACTGAACTTAGAGACTTTCCTTAACATAATGCTGGAAACAGCTTATTAAAAAAGGTAGGGTCAGACTCTGTTTTCCTTTTTAGTAATGTGAGCATTTATAAGTTTGGGTGGTTTTTTGCTGTCTATTTCCTCCCTATTAAGAGTTGTTACCTCCGTGTATTGGCGCTCTGGCCTAACTGCCTATTGTAACTTTTGAGTTCAAGTAGGTAGGTCAATTTGTAAGATAAAGATTGAATTTCCAGTAAATGAATACTTCAAAAATATCACATTCACTCTTGATATGGGATCTTATTACTACTCTCATAGATAAAATGAAAGGCTCTAACTCCATCTAATGTTCAAAATGCTGAGCACCCAGCATCTGTGCAATCTGCTTGCAAAATATGACAGCTTTCCTATGATGCAAATATTATTCTCTTACCGTCATGGTTACACAACCTAAAAATCATCTGAACAACACCCACAATATGATATGATCTAATATAATGCAGCACACCTCCTTAATAGCAATAGCCACCTTTTTTTTTATTTTTAATATCGTTTTAATGCACCGGCAATATTAATTTTTTTTTCATGAATCCTTTCATTTCAGTAAGTATAAGGGAAAAAGATAGAGGTTTTTGTAACATTATAGTGAAATCAACACAGTTGATGAAAAATAAGGTTAGTACTTCTGTCACACCTAGCATTTCCAGCTCATTCTTAGCATTTTGTCTGCTTTTGGAACAGATTAGTACTCACCAAAAGCTTTTCTAACACTATGTTTGTAACATACCACAATTAATTTGAATGTTTGTGCAGTCATGCTGTTTACCTTACAGCATATCTCAACTGTACACTGTAAAAAGAGAAGAAGCTGTACATGTGTTTACGGGCAGAGCTCAGACCTGTAAGTGGACATGCATCGGTACACACATAGCCTTTTCCTTCAAAGCATAGCTTCTTGTATTTGAACACAAATTTGAAAATCTATGAGCCACGATAATATTAACTCCCAGTTTCTTTGACCCCTCATAAAACAAAAGAAGAATGAGTGTTTGGCTAAAAGGATTCTAATGATGCCTTTGGACTCTTACGTTCACGTAATGACTAGTAGAAAGATTTATATGCCCTGTATAGGTATAATTAGACACCCACAAACCCATTGACCCTGCCGAGGTGAAGAGCTCTCCTGCTTTTTGTTTCAGCAGTTGAATCAATACTTGCACGTTTTACCACTGTGGAGTGAAATTGAGGAAATGAAAATCTGATAATTTTGCTCCCAGTGCAGTCTAGACAGAGGAGAGCAGTTTTAGTCTTTGACAGGAAGATCTATTTCCAGTTTCTCAAAAGGCTAGTGTCAATTTTGAAACTTCTCTTATTATTGATTTTCAGTTTTGTTAAAAAGGATGTTTTATTAGAAATATTAGTCCCAGTTACAATGTAAGCTTATGTCTGTTTCACAGGCTGATGAAATCATGGTTTAATTTTGGTCTGAATCACAAGATAATTCTGCCTGATGACTTTTGTAGCAAAAAATGCAGTCTGAAGAAGTTAATTTCATCGTGTCTCCTAAATCTAAATAAGAATAGAAATCAGTAAGCAATGACGCAGGTTCATGTAGGAAATGCAGTGCATATGAAGAAATTACATTGCCAAAATATCCTATAGAATAAATATAATTTTGTAGAATCATAATACTCATGAAGTATTATCTTTATTTGAAATACATTGCTTTTTGTGGGTATTTTGTTTTGTTTCAGTTTGGTTTTAATGACAGGAATAATTCCTCATAGGTGTAAAAAATGCAAGAATATTAAATAGAAGTACTTTAGGGCAGACCTTGAAGCATAAGGCAACGATATTAAATTGCACAGCAAAATAATAACATGAAGGAAATTACATTTAACCCAAACAAATAATAAATATTTAAACAGTTCTGTAATTTAGGAAGAAGTATCAGAAAAATGATAATGTTAGCTTTTTATTTACTATGGTATACAGTTTACATGCTGTACAATGCATTATGTATAGCTAATAGCTATTTTGTTTTTCCATTGATTTTGCTTGATCGTATTAAGAGAGTCCACTGATTTTAATGTTCTGTCACTTAGTTTTTACTTATACTATCACATTGTCTCATGTGCTGGTTTTATTGTAGAAATTCATAATGTGTTGAAAACACATATAATCATAAAAGATCTGAATAAAATTTCAGCAGAATCAAAAATCCTCAAGACCCTTTAAAGACAAAATACAAGTCTTTTTATATGTACAGACTAAGAAGCTTAGGATTAGAATAGCACAGATGGTTCAAGTATTAACCAGAAATTACTTTTTGCACACACACAAAAATGTGTCAGTAAGTAAGCTACTATAGAAATAAATAAACCACTTTTCTAATTCATTAAGACAACAGGAGTTGGTTTTAGGGGTGCATCACATGCCTTTTTTTTAATACTCTGCCTCATAGAAGGAGAAATCAAGGTATAATACTTTGATATATAATCAGTTCTGAAGGCTTTGAATTACATTGGCATCTCTTTCAGCCCACCATTTGGCAATGCTTAATGCCTTCCCCAAAAAAGTTCACACTGGCAGTAATTTCTGATATTTATTTTTCTTTGTCTGTGCCTTTAACATGCTTCTGAGAGAGACACAGCTTTTGAGGATGAAGAAATTGATATCAAATATGCACATCAGGACACGCATTTGCTTTTTACAGCTGCATTTCCTGCCAATGGAATTTTATTAAGCACAAATTAATGAAGCTTTAGGACTCTCAGTCCCTGCTCCCATGGGGCTAACAAAGGTAAAATTCTGATTTACTAAATCCTTCAAGAAAGTAACCCCCTCCACCCCTACAACTCTTTACTTTTTCAATCAAAGTTGAGCTTCCTGCATGGATTGCATGGTTCTTCATTTGGTTGTACTTGAAATCATAAGTACTGGTATGACATTTTTGGAAGCATGCATTGAGTGACAAGATGCCATGAATTTTGTCAATTGACAAGTCTAAATTCATCTCCTTAATAACATATATTTATTTACCTGATACGGAATATTTTCTCACAGAATCCTGAGGTCACAGAAAATCTAAGATATTATTGGGTACTGGTGGGGGTTTTTGCCTTTACAAAAAAGTATGTGATTGTTTGAAAGGATTTGCAAATTATGATAAAATTATGTTAAGCACGGTAGTACTTAACCTTTTGAGAGTGTTTATGAGATACATCTTTAAAAGGGCTAGTCTAGACCTGATACAGAATGATTACTTCAACTAGATGCTAAGTATGCTGGGTAGTAGCAAATTACTGATCAGTTGTTTGTCATGATTTTTTCACTCTTTCAAGGTAACTAAATAAAAATGCTGTGTTTTTGTCCTTTTTTAAAAAAAGCAAGATAAAAATGCTGTAGATTGTCCTGCTTGTAAGGAAATATACTCTTCTCCCTTCTGCTTGCCGTTATTCAAGACAGATGCTTTTCAGTAGGTAATTTAAAAACCAAACTTCTCTTTTTTCTGCACATTTTGTATGCTGTTTTCAAAGCGGCATTTTCTAAACAGCAATCAAACACCAAGAAAGGATTTTTCCATCTTGCCAGAATGAACATGACTTATGCTCAATATTTAGAATTCAAGGTACGTTGGCTTTTTTTTCCACTGTAAGTATTAGTAGGTGTAGTTTTACCATAGAATAAAATCATCTTTGCCCCATATATGTGTAAATAATGAGAAAAAAAAATCTAGAAATATGGGGCGAAAGTTACATGTAGCTTAAAGGAATAATTGAAAGTCTATTTGCTAATCAAAATTTTTTTCTTTTTGCGGGTACCCTCTTATTCCTCTGTGTTTAAGAAATGAAACGTGTAATGCTGTGCAGCTAATGACTTTTAAATCTAGATTAAGGAAAACAAGATGAAAACCAGAAACAAAATATCTGTGAAGTGAAAAAGCACAGTGCGATGCAAGTACCTGCCCACTCACAGGCTAGAGGCACTCTGACAGTGACATGGTTCCTCTGTTTTACATATGAGCTCTTCAAATTAAAACAGGAACTGTGGACAGTGAGCAGTCCCTCTTCTGTACATCTCATCCTGCAAACTAGTTTGAGAACTACATATTGTCACTTGCCTGTGTAGTTTAAGGAAGAGCAATGCAGGATAATGAAATCGGAATAAAACCTGAAGTCCTCTTAGCTGTTGCTGCTGACCCCTGTTGAGACCAATTAGCTAATACTAATTTCTGTGCTTAAAGTACAAAACTTAGCCCTTCTGCACCCTTGTGCATGGAGGAAGGGTTTGGTCACTGCCAGTGTCTTTAGAATGAATGCATTTCCCACCCCTTTCTTTTTTTAAGTACAGGAGTAGAAAACCAAAATTAAGTTGTACGGTTGTATGGTTTGCACCCATTCTAATAACTCATGTGAAAGAGTATGTGAAATTTCTGTGTTTTCTGAAACATGATTCATACCTGTATTTTTTAAAATGCTCTTTTTTGAAAACAAGTTGTAATATAGCCCTCATTTTCAGATAGGCTGTCCCTGCTTCTGCTGTTTATTCTTGAAGTGGGTGTATAACCAAAGAGATTCCCTATGTTGGCCAAAGTTCTTTTCCTACAGTAAGAAAAGTGAAATAATGGGGTTGCTGAATTAGAGGGAGAGCAACAAATGTACAGAGAATATGAAGAATAGGAGAATCTGGCCTAAATTTACCCTTATGCTTTACACAAACACACACACACACAACTTTAGAGAACAGTTCCTATTTCTCAAACAATTGTTTCCTAAAGGTAGTCCCTCTGCAGCAACCTACAAGAGTCTACGTGCCATGAGCATGTCTCCTCAGCACCCTTGCTCTCAGACAGATCACGACTTTCTGCAAAGAGTGGATATCATCTAGTGGATCAAACTGGCCAAAACTGACCCAAACATGACAAAGTGCAAAGGCTCAACTGTCTTGTAAATAACACATTGTAAACATATGTTAATTATGCAATTGAACATCATTCATTACAGCTCTTGATGGATGATGGAAGGAACAATTCATATCTTTAAAAGTCCATGATTATGTAATTATAAAATAGTCTGTAATTGCAAATAATTGGGTAAATATATCATTGGATACTTTTAAAAATCTGTGTTGCATCAGAAATGGCCCAACAGGGACAATACTGCTGGAGTGCTCAAAGCGATGGGTAAGCAATGTTAATGGTTTCAGTGAAATTCAGCAGCAGCAGCAGCAGCAGCAGTAGCAGGGAAATCCAAAGTGCAAACACTGGTGTGTACTACACTCCAGCTGCTCTGCTGGTTGGTAGAAGTGGTCCCAAGGATGGTTCACATGTACACTCGTAGGTGGCATTGCCACATCATCAGAGCAGTTTCAGGAGCAAGGGGCATGCCTTTATCTGCCTTTATTCTAAAATGCTTCATATGTGGCTTTGATATTTACACCCGCACATGAAGTTAAAACTTGTCCAGCTGTCTCCCAAAGTGGGGTAAAATTGAGCTGTTACATTAGCTGCAACAGGTTCAAGAAATGATTCTGCACTGGCATTGTTATAAAGCAATCCAGTAGCACTTGCTTTTCATACCCCCTGCTTCTCTACTCTGTGTCTGTGTGTTCAGTTGATAATGTCTGTTTGAGATAAGCACAATGAATTTTTTTGCTATAAAGATGAGGGAAGACTAAAAAGAGGTTCTTAGACTATGAAGTTTATCCTGATTTCTTATTTTCACATGCATAGAACTGGAAGTGAACTAGTCATCTCAGATGAAATGTTGTGCACCAGGTACATCAGCCTCTGTTTTCCATTAGAAAAGACATCTGCTGGTTGCGGCCCTTGAAAATTATAACGCAAAAACATAATTTTGACATGGAGTTAAGATATGTAAATAGTATTTTTATTTGATTTTTCAGTGCAAGCAGAATGTACTGCCTTGGAAGAAAGAATGGCTTTCAAATACAGTCAAAACTGTTATGCTGAAAACAATCTTTATGCCCCATAACTGATTAAGAAATTAACTAGAGAACATTTTTTGTTTGAAATAAGCTCTTTTTTTACAGTAACGTGGATAAACATTTCAAGTAAACAAGATTATGTCCCAAAAGTAGGGGAAAGGCAGCAGGAGGATAGGAGGAGGTTAGTTTAGTATAGCATAGTTAATACATCATTCCATTGTACCCATATGTTGTTGAGCCTGGTGAACTGAGGTCTAAAAATTCAAGTGCTACAACAATAATTTAAGCTAAGTTCCTCTGCAGCTGAGAATTCTCAGAAGAACTTGGGTTTTAAGAATGAGATTTTCACTGGCGTGAGATTTAGGATATATTTTGGTGGTAACATCATAAAAAGTTCGTTATGAGAAAAAGCCTTTATATCTACAGTTAGTGTTTGTATTGACAAATAAATTTAAATCCAGTAGACTTTCTTCAGATGACATTGAGTTGAAACCAGTACATCATGGTGGAAATATCTCTTACACTTTACTTTAAACGGAGGTAGTAATTTCTATGCCGTGGAGGTATCTAAGCACATGTTGGTCTCTGCCTACCTCACATAGGCTAAATCACACATACACGTTTTTCCAAACAGTAAATTGAGAAAGTTTCTTTTTTATCTCAGTCAGGAATAAGCACTCACACATGCATGTGTGAGTGAACACACACACTTATTTGGGTCACTCTTAGACAATTATCCTGAGCTCTTTTCAAAACTTTTTTTTGTTCTCGTTGAGTGATTCAGTCATGGCACAACTGCATTTCCTGTCACTGCTATAGCAAAATGCTTTAATGGTATTGTTCATTTTGGAAATACAAGGAGCAATCCCCTCACTGAGATCTACAATCCTTTTCAGAATGTGAAATGAACTCATAATAGCACACACCCAGATGAGAAGAAAGGAAATAGGTGTCCTATAACAGCAAGTTTTATCCTTTGAATGTATTATCTATGTTGTTAAAAACTTAGTTTCTTTGCTTAAGATACAAATCTAAAAAAAGACTTTCTTTACAACTGGATTTATCATATTAAAATACAAAGAATGCAATTCGTTTGTTCAGTCTGGACAAACAATAAACAAACTGCAGTCCCTGCCACCTTTTTAATTATGAAAACAGCTCAGCTATGTTATCAATCTATCTTCCTGTTCTATTTTGTGCTTACATTTCTATCTTTGTACTTTTCAGCCTCCTAACATTGTGGTACTCTTAAAAGTTAAAAAGAAATGTGTCACTCCTTCTTCCTCTCCAACAGAAGTTCTATGGAGTGTATATGTGGGATAAAATTTTAATGAGAGAAAGCTGAGTGCAATAGGTGAACTCTGCAGTGAGTACTAAAGCCACAGGATTAGAATGATTTTTTTTTTTTTTTTTTTACAGGAAGAAATGTGGAGTCTATACCACGAAACTCAGGGTTTTTTTCCTCCAAAGCTCTGTCTTCTAGTGCAGTCGTCTTTTATTTTTCTGCCAAATATTTACGCTGTCAAAGGTGCTGCCCAAAACCAGGAATTTGGTTGCTCATGTTGATTCGTCAATTTAATGTAGAACACAGAACATGAAGACAGAGGTCTTTGGGTTTTATGGTTGTTAGTAAAATTGAAAAAGGCCAGAAGATGTTCATAACTATGCCTTAATTGGTAGATAATCTAAATTTGTGCATTGCACCAGCTGAAACTCTTTTGAGACTTAAGATTTAATTCCCAGATATAAAAGGTTACAACAAGGATTTCTAATTGAGCAACAGGTGTTTTTACTAAATGTTTTGAAAGAGGCATTTTCTTCTTAAAGCTTGCTTATTCTTACCTTCACAGCTGGAGAGTTACTCATCCTCCAGTTCCCTTGGCTTGTTTTGGTTAGATACCAGGGTTAATGGAAGATGCCTGTACTATGTGAACTAGAAGACGTGTTTGACTGTGGTCTTCCTTTTACTTGATACTGCATTCAAAGCTTCCCCTTAGGGGACACTATATGCAGATCTCAGAAGACCAGAGAGAGTTATGTTGGTGCTTACCACAATATGTTTAATATAGCACGTTAGGATTTATTTACAGTGAGTGGCTCTCTGTGGAAGTAAAAAATGTGTCCTGGAAGCTAAAATTAGTATGATAAAATGGTCCAGCAGAATTCAAAACAACATGCTTCTGCTGGTTATGTATGTACAGCAAGCTGGTGTCATCTTAATGTCTAAGCCTAGCCTAACAAAGACTCAACAGTGAAACCCAGAAATTTAGGCCACAATTAGTACTGAATAACTTCTTTAGAAAATACAAACTGGGTCCATTCCAGGTTCTGAAAAAAATAACTTTGGTATAAAATGGAAGACCTTTAATGTTATCTTACAAAGGGACATAATATATGAATAAATTATGAATGGATAGAGGGTAAAATATTCTTAATTGTACTCAACAATCCAGATAAATAACAAGTGAAGAGTTTAGGCTTCTGAGGGAAAATATCACTAGTGGATTACTGTAAGTAAACCCATCACAGTCTTTAATATTACAGATACACAGCGGTTGCTGATAAGAAAGCAACATTAAGACACAGTCGATACATTAGTTTTATAGCTGAAGCATAGATCTGAGTCAGGCAGCAGTGATTTTAGCACCATAGTAAAATAACTATTGCTAGTCCTTGACAAATGCTTACTTCTACTATCTGCTGCTATTTGTCATTCAGAGCAAATGTTATAGGTTTTCAGCAACTGGGTTTACAGTAACATATCAGTAAAAACTAAATCTGAATCAAAACAAAGATTTATTAATTGAGGCCAGATTTTTCAAACTGAATCCATTGCTGTTGTGTGTTCTGTCCTTATAAATTACACTGCCTTCCAAGAACAGATGTATGGGATCATTACAGAGGTCTGAAGTTAGCATGATCAGGGGGAAGACCAGAAGAATTGTTTTATTTCATAGTCCTTATTTAACCTAGTGATATCTGCAGCATGAGAGAGCGTAAGAAATACTAGGGGACTGCTCTACTGTCTCATGCTACCTGTTGGCAGGTAATCACCTCCTTCTCTACATCTCTGAAGAAGAATCACCTGTAATTGTCTCTCTCTTTCTCCCTTTTCTAGAAGACTTTGCCAAGTTTTTAGAGAATTAAAACAAAAGCAAAAAAGTGAAATAGATGTTTTTCCAGAAATAAACATGTGCATGTGTGTGTTTGTATGTATGTATCTTTAAAATCCTTTGCTATATTTACGCTGGCTAAAACATTGGGCCAGGAACATGAGAATAGGTTGTGATTACAATCCAAACGTGTAAGAATGGCAAATAACAACGGCACAAAGATTTCCTATACAAGCACATGGTCTCTCACAGGAGAAATGAGATGAAATTAAAACAAAGGGGAATTTAATCTGAGTTTCAGGAAGGAAAAACACTTTTAGTTATACTTTAGTTTTAATAATTAGAGGGTCCTGATCTTCTCGGGGAAGTGAGGGAAGTCATGTCTATTGGGACATTTTCAAGTTAGATGGATAGAAGCTGCTGGTTGTGTACTTGCAGAAAGCAATTGGCAAGGAGAAATCTCTCCATTATCCTTTTTATTATTTTAATAACTCATGAATTTTCCTCAGAAAATATCTTGTATTGAACAAAGTTCTTGCAGTCTTACCAGTGATAATCATGGTATGAAGATGCTTTGTATTGTATAAGCAGTCTGAAGCAAATCCTTCTGTGACCATTATATCTCATTCTTCCAATGAGTATCACATTCCTATGCTGAAAATAAGTAATGTAGAAACTCAGGCTAGGCAGATCTGTCTACCCTTCAGCTGTCTAATAATCGCATCTACCTTATTTCAGATAATAGCAATAGGATTTGATCATGAATGTATTTAAAGATTTTTACCACAGGTATCTAAAGTTTAAATAAACTCTATAGACAGACAGTATACAGTATGTGCTAATTGGGACCTTAAAATACCTTCCCAAGACGTAAATTATTAATTTTTGTCTCTCCTGTATCAGAAATTTTATTAACCCTTGTAAAATAATTTAATTTAATAAATTTCTTTAATTATTTGGAGAGAAAAGTTAATTACAATCAATCCCCTTCATTTTTAGAGTAGGCAGGAAATGAAAGGTTCAAACAAATATCTGCAGTTGGATATATAATACCAAAATCCACTGTACCTGTGTGTACCTAGTACTGAAAAATACTGCAGATTTGTGAAGTGATTACTTCCTTCTAGGAAGGCAGTGTATGTCTTCTCACCTGCAGAAACTCTGGAAGGAGACTTTACACCCCATAGGCAGTAGCTTCATCATTTAGTCTGGCAAAGATCTGAAGAATATATTGCAATTTTAGCAGCAAGGCCACTGTAGAAATCTATCAGTAATTCTAGAAATTGAACGCTGATGGTAGAAAGTAGCTATAAATACTTTTAAATTTCTCAGTTATTCTTAGTACATTTTCTATTTATAAAGAAAATATCTGAAATACATATTACTTTGATATATAACTATTGTGTCAGGTAAGGAATTTGTAATGTGAGAAATAACCAATATCCTTATATTAATCTGCAGCACATTGAAGGATGACAGAAAAAACCACTTTCACTATCTTTTAAGAAAATTAATTGTCTCTAATGATGCACAAGGCACTACTTATAACCAATACAAAAGGTTTCCCATTTTATAGCTTTTCAGAAAAACTCTTCATGATAACATTGCACTTCATAATAGTGAGGCTAACCTTCTTGCAAGTTTTCTTTAACAACACATCACTTTCTCAGGGCAGTATTAGTATATGCTGTGATAAAGCTAAAATACATCCTTTTAAATGCATGTTGAAGTGTATGTGTTAAAGAACATATCAAAATGAGTTATTTTTGTTTTCTAAGATTATTTTTATACTATGGTACTTCTGTCTAAGAGAACATTTTCTTAAAACACAGCCTAAAATGAAACTTTGGATCTCTTTTTATTTGCAGATTGGCTTTTTTATCTGTTAAGCTTACCTTTACGTAGTTATGTGTGACATGAATTTGGTCCTGGAAATGCAAGGTGGCATTAAATAATCTTCCATAATCAATTTAAAGATGGATTTCCCCAGCTCGGGGAACCTGATAAAATATCTTTTCTGAACTGAAGTTGGAAGTTTTGGGAAAACCCTTAAATTACTAAGAATAATGCCTTCAATACGTGACATTGAGCAAGCAAATGATACACTGCTAAACATAGTCTTGGAATATGATTCACATTGGTGGTTTATGTGTGGTTTATAATTAATTGCAAGTGATTCATGATCTTAAGTTTCCAAATCAAAAAGAAATGCAGACAGCTCAGCTGATTCATATTTTTTATGGTGAGCAGTAATTTGTACCTAATGACTAGTAAAGTGAAATTACTGAGTGTGCTCAACTGAATTTCCTGAATACATCAGTGGGAGTTTTATAATTTTACAGTCAGCATGATATATTCAGAATCAGTTAAAAAAGTGACATTTGTTTCAGATTAGGTTTATAAATAAAATTAGAACTGAATTGGCGTATTTTCATTTTAATCTCTTTTACTTAGGGGTATATAATTTGGCTTTTATGTCTCTTTACATTAATTAGAAATACGAATTGCAGGCACAAGATTAAAACCACCATTACGTGTCAACCTCCATAAGCAAGAAGGACATTGTCTAAATGGAAAATTAACTATTCTTTCAGTTAAAGGAAACAAAACAAAAAACCCCTGTTACTGCTTTTCTTTCACCTTCCCTGTGGATTGAGACAGAATTTCACTCCGGAAGGAGATATGCCTGAAACTTTTCATAAGCCTATACCTGTGCAATCATTCTGGTTACAAGATTGCTTCATATCTATTCCCCGTCTAGTGTCGCCGGCTGCAGTTACAGTATGGATGTGCATCACAGTGTCTTTTCCCACCAGCCATCCTACAAATACCTCATCAAAAAACACCACAGCCCTGGTTTTGTCACACTTTCCATTTTGCAAAAACTTGGGGTTGGTTATGCCAGGTCACGTCTGCTGTGGAGCTAGGACATGGCCAAGGAGTTTGTGCAGATTTGGGAAGCAATCATGGGTTCCTTGTTACCAAGAAGGCCTTTGGACAAATGCCATAATATCAGAATTTCTGCCTTTAGCCCTCCACAACTTTAGCCTCAGGCTATCATTTTTTTCCTCTTTCAACTGTGCTTTCTGAGCAGGCCCCATAGCATGACCCTGTCAATTCCTCAGTGTGCTCTGTCTAAACTGGCAGGTCCAGGACCACCTACAGCACCCTCCTGAAGCATGCTAGGCATGTGCACCAAGTGTCCCTGCTGCACATTAAGCTCAGAAGAGAGGTCTGGCATCCCAACTGGGTACCCAGCCGCATAGACCAACTCTTGGTGTCTGCTGGGGCTCTTGCACCCCGCTCGGTCTAAGTACAGCCTCTGTGACCAAGGGTGCACGCAGTTACACCAAATATAGTCAAAATAGAGGTTTTGTTTTCAGTAAATTAAGCATTTAAGGGCACAAAAAGAAAGAGCCAACATCCGTATTAATCTCTCCAACACATCTACTGTACCTGAGAATAATTTGGGGCAGCCCTAAGTTCATCAAATACCTTCAGCAGATGTCTGTCTCTGGGTTTGCCCAAATAATCGCCCTTTTTTTTTCCCTTCTACACTTGCCAAAATTATCTCAAGCTCCCTTTTTGTAAAGTTCAATTGAGTTTTGTAGGTTAACTGAACAGGCAATACATCACCAAATAATACATATTGTATGGTACCAGAATGGTATATAAGCTTGTCTGTATAAATACTACATATGTTCATGTGTGTATGTATATACAGATGTTATATTTCAATACATAAATAGCTTTTCAATGACTACAACACAGTCAAAATTCATCAGGGTATGGACAAACATAGTTAGTCTCATTTTATCTTTATCCCTCTATTATATGTACACATGCGCAGGCGCATATATTTATGTATGACTGCAGTCTGACCCGTGGTATCATAGCAGTACCATTTACTTTAGTGAAAAGTTTTAAGACATATATATACCTGAATAATTACTTTTTGTATAGTAGACATGCTGAGTCTTTATTCAAATCTAATTTTGATTTGGCAGAGCTCTGAGGCCTGGAACAGGTAATGCCTGAATACCTCCAGCTTGCCTTTTTGAAATGTGCCGTTTGGTACAGGTGAAGATAAGGAAAGTAGGTCTCCAGATGACTTATGAAAACTGTCAGTGATGGATGTAGACAGCTTTTTTACTCTGTCAAATATATTATGAAGTTGTAAGGGGAAGGAATATGCTAAAATGTGGAAGTAGTGTTCATATGGGGAAGTAGTTTTCACAGGGGCTGATTACACTGGAAAGGCCAGTGGGTTATGTGTGTGAGATAACGTGAAATACTTTTTTCTCATTATCATGGAATTCGCTGAAGTGACAATCTATTCCAGATTTCTTCATGCTTCAATAAACATATTTTGTGATAGATGAAGTTTAAGGAGGCAGATTTCTGAGGTTTTGTAATTACAATGTAAAAAACCAAAATAATTGGAAATGTAATTAAAACAATTGACATGAAAATGACATGAAGGTCATTGAACAAGCCAAAAAATGAATGGGTACTTCCTTCTTTCTTCAGTTACCCCTTGCTACTTTTGTGTGTTTGTGTGCATGCACACGTGTGTATGTTCATCTTTTTAGAATGAACTTTGTCATCTCCGCCTCTTTTCTGCAATCTTCTGAAAAGTTGTCTTTTTACCTCTTCCTTACTCCCCAGCTTCTTGAATGGCAGCTTGTGCAGTTTAGAGGGGTCCTCAGGTTACTGTTATTTATATGAATGCTCAGAACAATGTATAGCTTCTCAGTAGCAGGGAGCAAACAGGGGCTCAAAGACCCCTTTCCAGCCCTTCCTCTTCCACCCCATCTGTGTGGTCTTCAGGCATGGTTTGCGGTCCGGCCCTCAGTTCATCTGGCCATTCATACATCCCAGTAATTCTCAGAAAGCTACAGCATTCAGGCCTGAGACAGTGGGGGTTTTTTTGGTCCTGTAAAAATACATATTTTTTTTTAGTGCAGTTTTGCAAATGTACTTGATAAAATGTCCTTCTTGTTATACCCTCAATCAGCACAGCCCTTTCTACCTGGCATGCAAGTGGTAGAATGCTAAAAGCAAAAGAGGGACAGGGAAAAAAAAAAAAAAAAAAAAAGAGGAGAAGAAAAA
>VFFE01007239.1:1100187-1157687 GCA_008921705.1 Burhinus oedicnemus | reverse complement strand
TGTCAAGAATGAACCTGTTACCAGAATGGGCCCAGAGGGTTCTTTACATTATACATACACGCACACAAAGAAAAAAGTATATACATGTATTAAAAAAACAAGCAAAAAAAAACCCCAAACCCCAGCAGTCCAATGCTCATGGTGTACTTACACACGTAATTGAGGATTTAATTAACTATTAATATACATCTGTAATAAAGCACTGATGTATGTTGTTACATAATCTTCATGCATTTGTATTTGTAGTGTATTTATAGCCCGTGTTTATTTTTAACTCTTTACAAGCTGTTTGCAATATTAACTCAAGTCCTTTTTCAGGACTTTACAGTTATTTTTGTTGCATTTAAGGCTAAGTTTAAACATTGAAGTGTCTACAGGTATCAGCATCCTGAAGGTGCTTTTCATATTGAAATATCCAGTTCAAGTTTCAGGCCAGAGTTTGTTAGCTGTAATTCAGGATTCTGCCACCAACAGAAAAGGGACATATCCATGGATTCCCATTTTCATGGTAAAGTTTTTTTGGGATGAAAAATGGATTTCTTAAAAGAAAGCTTTTTTATTTATTTATTTATTTATTTAATAAAAAGCTGAAATCTGATAGTTTAGATCTCAGAAGTAAAAACTAACCCTTTTAAATTTCCTTTCTTTGTTTGTGGCTTTGATTTAGTCAAAAAGAAACCCATGAAAGTCCAAAGTCAGATGTATCTTTTTTGTGTTTGTATGTTTAGTTGTAGAAGATGTATTTTAGGCTGGCTCAGAAGTGCTCCATTTAAATTCTTACGAGTGTCCAAGAAATGAGGGGAGAAAGGTTGCTAATCAGAGCCTCCCATTCACTGACTGCTTTCAGCATGTTCCCAATTTAGTGATGCTGACTCTGTTTTAGGTTATCTTTGATGCTGTTTCCCTTTAAATAAAATACTATCTTCCTTCTGCGATGACTTTACTCTTCCAGTTTTTTTCTTAACACTGAGGCTTTCAGAAAAAACAAATGGTCAGTTCAGTGGGTAAGGATGTGCTCTGTTAAGGATGCTAAGGAGAGCTATGAACTTGTGTGAGTTTGGTTGTAGAATAATGAAATACAGCAGCTTCTTTTCAATATTGTTTATGTTGTACTTGCATTATGGATAAGGTGAAGTAGAAAATGAAATGGTAACATGCATATATACTTGTATATGTATTGTGCTAGGCTTTGAACTGGAAAATATGAAAAAAACTACTCTTGCCTCTCAAAAAACCTACCAAAACAGCAAAAAACCCAAGCCAAAACCAAGTCAAACAGCAATAAAAAGGGGAACCACTTGAATTTGCACGTATTGATCTGCCATCATATCATGATCAGTACACTAGAAACAGTTCGAGACTGGGATATTGGAATATATCCCAAAATATCAATATTGCAAGAACTGCAGCCATATGAGATACTTAAAAGCATGCCATGGATTTCAATCATGCTTCATCACCTCTTATCTCTCTAGTTCTGCCACCTGTCCAGGTTGTTGGGATGAAGTTATCAGATGTCTGCCCTGAGACCTCTGATTAATGATCACTTAGGGAATTTGGCTGGCTAGGCCTGTTTTAATTGTTTCCTAGCTAAAACTTTGGAGGGCATTCAGGTTGAGATTCATGTGTCACTTGGATAACAAACTTCAGTATTTGGCAACAACCTAAACAGATACAGAAATTAATCTATTTTACATATCATCTTTTTGGAAAATTCACTCAATTAGGTGGGCACACCCATACCCAGTTAGTAAAGGAGGCTGTAAAATCTCTCTATATATCAAGACAGTAGTATTTCTAGTCTGTGGACTGAAGTTTTTAGGGAATAGGAAGTGATTTTAGGATCAGCATGGCCTTTCCAGTATGCTCCTGTAAGGGGACCCTCAGTTGCTGTGGGCTATGAAGCTGCTGGGTAGAAACCTCAGGAGAATTTGTATGTGTATCATAGCAGCTTTCAGAGCTTCTTAATTTATGCTTTTGATTAAGGCAGCCCCTACAGTAGTCTGTTATCCTCCAGGCATAAAGGTAGGTTGAAGTCACCTTTTTCACACTCTCCCTGGACCAGGAGATGTACTGTGCTTCCCTGAGCACAGAAACTTAGCTGGTGGTTTCGAGCAGCACAGATGCTGCTGTCAAAATGAAATCAGTCTGAATGAGCTTCTCTGACTGTGCAGGGCATGCATCTCAACTAACACTTTGTTATTAGTTACATGCTTATTAATTCACAATGTACAGGCATGAACTACAGAAGGGCCTGGCAAATTCTGCACAGCAAAAAGCTGGGGTGTATAGTTTAGAAACTTGAGGCTGTAGCTTAGCAGCTCTGTCCCTTGAGAGTGCTTCAGATTTAAATTAAAACTTGTTTGTCAAAGTACTTTTTCCTGAGCGGAATTTTGTGCTAGAGGGATTTGAAGGACACCATACTCATTCTTCAGGCCCGCCTGAAGAAAGTGTGCTGGATGGTACAGCACAGCCCTTGTTTCATGAGTCAAAGGGCTGTTCTGTACTGTCCTATAGAAAATGGGCATATTTTAGCATCATGAATATCTCCTTGTCCAACCCGGTTGCAAATTTCCAGGCTACAATCCAGTGGCATCAGTGCTGCCTCCCAGCACCCTCAGCCATCACTTGATTCTGCTGAGACAAGAGGGCATATCTGAAAAGGGAGGATACCTGAGCAAATGCTCTAAACATAACTGCCGAAATCAGCCTCTGTGTGCTTGTTAGTGTGTAACATCAGGCGACTAAGGTTTTCTGACTAAGCTTATTCTCCACCTCAGATCTGCTAGTATAAATGTGAAAGAATTTAAAGAACAGTTTAAGCTTGCATTTCATAAAAAGGGAAATTTTGCATTTCAACAAGGATTACAAAAACATTGCTCTCAAGATCTGATAAGCCAATATTCTGAGTATTCTGAGAGTCTGATATTTAGTCTCAGTTTCCCAGATGTGCTACTAGATTCCTTCATGAACCTGGCAAACCATGTGTTTTCTGTCACTTAGTTTCAATTTTTCATTTTCCTTTTTTACTGCTTGATAGCAAAGGTGATAGTGAGAGATACTGGATTTGCTGGGTTTTTTTCTAGTTATGATGTCTGCTCTATGGTAAAATGGCACCCTCAAATGTTGCTCAGGAATTTTTTCTGGTATTAAAATCTAAACAGTACTTTAAATTGTTTCCAGAAGTTTACAGGTTCACATGCATAACACGGTCAGCATAATGGCCAGCAGAGAAAGATATTTTTTTTCTGCCTCAAAGAAAGAAAAAAGGCTTTGAAAACCTGTTAGAAAGGCTAGTTTTAGAACCTGGCATTGTGTGCAGTGCCATTACGCTGCAACAAAGAAGCCCCTGCACTAGCAGGGATGAGGTCCTCTCATTCTGCATTGCTGTGACCCACAGTGAACGTCCTCTGTCTCCAGTGGGAGGGCAAAAAAGAGGTGGAGGTGACCGTAAACCAGCCCCTTCCAGGCCTGGAAAAGAAAGTAGTTCTAATTTTCAGCAATCTCTCATTAAAAATGGCACGTCTCATTTTATTACTAATTTTAGCAGTGAAAATGTATGCAGTGCTTTACAAAAAACCAGCATGAGCATCTCTTGCCTGTTGCCTTCTAGGAAGCAGATGACTACCATTCCCTGCTTTCCTATTCTGCTTCACGGAGATAAGAAGTGCCAGATCATGATACTGCACTTTCAAAAATGTTATAAAAAGTAAAAACTTTATTTCCTCATTGCAAAATGTCCTGTTCTTTGAGTTCTGATTCTTGTTACAGGTCTCAGTCAGACAGACTAGACATCTGTGTAAAAAGGTCACAATCAAAATCATATAATGCCAAAAGTGAGCAGCTCTATCACAATATAGTTTTCTAGATAAAAGGTGTATATATGTGTATTTACTCCCCACAAAAGCTCAATAATTTCTCTTCCTTAAAAAGATGCTTAATACTGTGAAGCAACATATTACCGAAGTCTTTGTACTACGTAGCGTGTGCAATATATGACAAAACTAAGAGCTGACTACACTGCAGCTGGACAATGCAGGTCTTTTTGCAGTCAAAATGATTGCTATTTGATTACTTGTTGCCAGAGAAAAGGGGAACTCATCAGTTTGCACATCAGTGTACCAAAAATCTAAAAAGATGGGAGAATTGGATTTTTTTTAACCCCATCTCATCGTTGACATCTTCACTCATATTAAAAAGACAGTTTCAGTTGTTTAAGAATTTCTTTTACCCCTTAGACGTGCTTTATACTTTAATCCAAGGAAAAGAATTTTGATAGAGACTTTCTTTCTAGCTCAAAAAACTGCAATACATTAAAATGTGTCAGCACAGTGTTAAATTTGTCACATTAACCTAAAAGTGAAAAGCCAATACAGATGTGCACTCTATTATATTACCAGTGTTTGCTTGTTTGGGATTATGTTTAACTTCTTTCACTGCCTGTCTCACTAGCTGAAGGAAAGGTAATGGTGCCTTGTTTACAAAAGCAATAATATCTAGTTAGTTTCTCATTAAAAAAAAACCACACAAAGCAATTTCATTTTGTTTGTTAAAAATGAGTTCTAGTAATATGTGAAAAGTTTCCCAAAATTTCCTCTCAATTAAAAGAATTAATGGAGCTGAAACAAAAGAAAAAATATTTCTATAAGCTAGGACATGCATTTAACATTTACATGAAGAAAGATTGTCACTTTGTCTTCAAATAAAGTGCTAATGTAATGGCAATCAAAAGATAATAGGTGCCATGATCACCATGAAAAAAAATTTGGCCTGTTATAGGCAGTGGCATTTTTGCAGTATGGTACTGTATAGATGCCTAATGCAGGGTAAGATATTTTACTGTGACCCCATTTTATACAATACAAAGACCACATTTCTTTAAGGCTTAAAGTATATTCAGCTTTAAGGCCATCCATACAACAGCCTGAGCAAGATGTTTTGTGTAAAAAAAATACCGTAAATACATATTTATGATTTTGTATTTAAGAAATTTTAAACATTCTGTTCATAATAAGTATTTGGGGGCATTTTTAAAGAAAACTTCCTGAAATACAATAATCTGCTACATGCATGAGTAATGTAACAGATTCCAGTTACATGACATTCAATTGCAATACTGTCTAGGATCAAAACCCAGTTCCTCTGTTGAGAGATCAATCAAATGGGCATTGGGAACAAGACCTGGAACTAAGAGCTAGAAGGAGGAAAAAGAAGAGTCAGTCCTTTCCACCCTTCCTCTAGCCACACAGCAGCTTTTCTCCAACCATTAATCAGTGGCCTCAAGCAGAAACTGCTGCCCTTTCTGGGGGTAGCAGTGGGATTTTGATGGTGTAGCTACACAACCAGTGACTCAGGACCACCCCAGCCCCCTCTGCGACCTGCTTTGGAGACGCCTGAAATACAGCCTTGATTGGCAATGCCCAGGACATGTGAAGCCCCCCAGCATGGTCCCCCTGCACCATTTTTGCTCCCTGTGACTGTCATTCAAGCTTTCTGACCCCGTGGGGTTTCGGTAGTTTCATACTGGATTTCAGCTCCATAAAATCTGTTCAGTAATTTATTATCCCTCAGCATGTTGGGCCCCTTACTACATGAAAGACATGGAGTGCTGGAGCGTGTCCAAAGAAGGGCAACAAAGTTAGTGAAGGGTCTAGAGAAAATGTCTTATGAGGATCGGCTGAGGGAACTGGGGCTGTTTAGTCTGGAGAAAAAGAGGCTCGCAGAGACCTTATCTCTCTCTATAGCTATCTGAAAGGAGGTTCTAGCAAGGTGGGTGTCGGTCTCTTCTCCCAAGTCACAAGCCATAGAACAAGGGGAAATGGCCTCAAGTTGTGCCAGGGGAGGTTTAGATTGGCTATTAGGAAAAAATTCTTCACTGAAAGGGTTATTAAGCATTGGAACTGTTTGCCCAGGGAAGTGGTTGAGTCACCGTTCCTGGAGGTATTTCAAAGACCTGTAGATGTGGTGCTTAGATTTAGTGGTGGACTTGGCTGTGTTAGGTGAAAGCGTGGACTCGATCTTTGATGTGCAGGTCTTTTCCAACCTAAATGATTCTATGTTTCTCAATCAACTAAGCTCATCTCGAGGATGTTTTATGATTCGCCTTTGAATCCTGGTAGAAAATGCCCGTGTATTACAACAGATCGAAAATGAGGGTTTCCGTAAATGTTATACTGAATTCTCAGGAAGCAGCATGCAAAATATTTTAGGATTCAAGACAGTGCAAAAGTAGCCTTCTTCTAAGCTGATTTTGTAATTGACTTCCAGAAATTTGCAAGAATATCTCAAGAGGAGTAAATTTAGTAAAAATTATAAATGAAGAGTTAAGTATCTCCAGAGCAGGTAGGATATGGATTTGCCACACATGCTAACATTGACCAAGTAACTGGTATCTGCTGGGATCTTCTACTTCACCTAGTCCTTTATTTGCTATTGAAGGCAGTCACACTGTACAATCCATTTTATAAATAAATTCAGATTCAGAAAAAGACTCATCATTTGAGTAAGCATATATCATTCCAGTTGAGCTGAAAAGAACTACATAAATCAACAAATCACCTGTAGACAAAGTGTAAACTATTGCATAACTTACAGTGAAATTATAAATTTTTTCCAGCAGAACTGCCACCTTGGACTTCCGAAGGGCAGACTTTAGCCTGTTTAGGAGCATGGCTGAGAGTGTCCCTTGGGAGACAGTCCTGAAGGGCAAAGGTGCCCAGGAAGGCTGGTCATACTTTAAGCAGGAACTCTTAAAAGCACAGGAGAAGGCCATCCCCATGTCCCAAAAAACAAGCCGACGGGGAAGACGACCAGCCAGGCTAAATAGAGAGCTTTGACTGGACCTCAGGAATAAAAGGAAAGTTTACATTCTTTGGAAAAGGGAGTTGGCAACTTATGAGGAATACCAAGACGTAGTGAAGCTATGCAGGGGGAAAATTAGAAGGGCCAAAGCCCAAGCAGAACTCAGCTTGGCCACTGTGGTTAAATATAATAAGAAGAGGTTCTTTCAGTATATCAACAGAAAAAGGAAGACTAGGGAGAATGTAGGCCCACTGATGAATAAGATGGGCACCCTAGTGGTGGAAGACACAGAGAAGGCGGAGTTACTGAATGCCTTCTTTTCTTCGGTCTTCACTGCTAAAGCTATCCCTCATGAATCCCAGACCCTGGAGGCAAGGGGGAAGGTCTGGAGAGAGGAAGATTTTCCCTCAGTTGAGGAGGACCGGATTAGAGACCACTTGGCCAAGCTGGACACCCATAAGTCCATGGGCCTTGAAGGGATGCACCCGCGAGTGCTGAGAGAGCTGGTGGATGTTATTGCTAGACCACTGTCTATCATCTTTGGAAGGTCATGGGGAACAGGAGAGGTGCCTGAGGACTGGAGGAAGGCTGACATCACTTCAATCTTCAAAAAGGGCAAGAAGGAGGACCCAGGAAACTACAGGCTGGTTAGTCTCACCTCTGTCCCTGGGAAGGTAAAGGAGCAACTTGTTCTGGATGTCATCTCCAAACACACTGAAGAATAAGAAGTTATTGGAAGTGGTCAACATGGATTTACCAAGGGTAAATCATGCTTGACCAATCTGATATCCTTCTAATGATGTTATAACTGGTTGGCTGGATGAGGGGAGAGCAGCAGACGTCATCTACCTTGACTTCAGCAAGGCTTTTGACACTGTCTCCCATAACATCCTCATTAGGAAGCTGAGGAAGTGTGGGCTAGATGAGGAGACAGCGAGGTGGATTGAGAGCTGGCTGTGTGACAGAACTCAGAGGGTTGTGATTAATGGAGTAGTGTCAAGTTGGAGGCCTGTAACCAGTGGTGTCCCCCAGGGGTCAATACTCGGTCCAATCTTGTTCAATATATTCATCAGTGACCTGGATGAGGGGACAGAGTGTATCCTCGGCAAGTTCGCTGATGATACCAAAGTGGGAGGGGTGGTTGACACTCCAGAGGGCCATGCTGGCATCCAGCGTGACCTGGACAGGCTGGAGTGCTGGGCAGAGAAGAACCTAATGAGGTTCAACAAAAGCAAGTGTAGGGTCCTGCACCTGGGCAGGAAGAATGCTAGGCACCAATATAAGCTAGGGGTGGACCTGCTGGAAAGCAGCTCTGAGGAGAAGGATCTGGGGGTCCTGGTAGACAGTAAATTATCCATGAGCCAGCAATGTGCCCTTGTCGCCAGGAAGGGCAATGGAATCCTGGGCTGCATAGGGAAGAGTGTGGCCAGTAGGTCGAGGGAGGTCATTCTCCCCCTCTACTCGGCACTGGTGAGGCCACAACTGGAATACTGTGTCCAGTTTTGGGCTCCCCAGCTCAAGCGGGACAGGGAACTACTGGAGAGAGTCCAGCGTAGGGCAACAAAGGTGACTGGGGGACTGGAGCACCTCCCTTATGAGGAAAGGCTGAGAGAGCTGGGACTCTTTAGCCTGGAGAAGAGAAGGCTGAGGGGAGACCTTATTCTTGCTTCTAAGTATCTAAAGGGTGGGCTGAAGCAGGATGGAGCCAGACTCTTTTCAGTGCTTCCCAGCAACAGGACGAGGGGCAATGGGCAGAAGTTGGAACAACGGAAGTTCCATTCAAACCTAAGAAAAAACTTCTTTAGGGTGAGGGTGACAGAGCACTGGAAGAGGCTGCCCAGGGAGGTTGTGGAGTCCCCTTCTCTGGAGACTTTCAAGACCCGCCTGGATGCAGTCCTGAGTAATGTGCTCTAGGCATTCCTGCATCAGCAGGGGAGTTGGACTAGGTGATCTCTAGAGGTCCCTTCCAACTCCAAAAATTCCATGATTCCGCGATTCTGTGATTCCATCATTCCATGATTTAATGATATAAGCCTGTAAAATATATTCCCCATTATAACCCAGATATTTTTCTTCTGGTCTCTTGTTCCCTTTAGAACACACTGCTAAAAAAATCCTAAACAGATAAGGGGGGGCAGGCTGATTTGTGTATCTTTTGTACAGTTCTGTACTTACAGTAAGACTAATGCTCTGCAGTAGCACGATAAGGCAAAGAGCAGATGTGACATATGAAAATACGATAAACCTTCAGGATGGGTTTTGTCAACAAACATACTTATTGGATAGTGAGATTATACCTTTATTAGGCCTGAATCTTTATGACTCTATAGGCAGGGAACTGGCCTTAAATTTCAGTGTAGGTGGTTTTACAAGTTGGGGCGCCTTTTTCTTCTTTTGCTCCACATTCATTTGCCGTACCTTGACATTCACAAGCTCAGGCTCTAGCATTCAATAATTCATATCTATGGAGGAAAAAAAAGACTAGTTTCTTTGTATTGCAAGGAATACAACCGTATGTATTGGATGGTGTGGGGGCAATACAAAATCTATCCTTTGGTATGCCCCAAATAGATCTGGATACCGGCATTAATTAAAGCATGTGGAAAGGTACCACTCTCTGGCTGTTTAACACAGTTCAACTTTGAAGAACTGTATGACTGCCCTGCATCCCGCTTCCCCTACCCTGTGGCCTTCTGCACGTCTCCTTACCATACACTTTAAGCAGCGACAGAGCAACCGAGTCCTGCAGGTGCCTCTGGGATCAGGCAGCCTTTCTGCAGAGACAGCTCTCTTGCCTGCTCTGCAAGTTCTCTTGCTGCAGACTTCTGTGATCCAAACGCATCTTCTGGCTCTGAAAGACTTGCTTATTCAGATTTAGCCAAACTCCCATTTTTGTCACTGCCGCTAGAGGGATCCATGCAGTTAAGTCTCTCCTCCTGTTCTCCTCTCTTTTTGTCCCAAAATGGGAGGGAGGCCAGAGCAATCTTACCTCAGTACTGCATTTTGTTTCTTTCTTTTTTTTTTTGTTGTTGTTGTATTCTCTCTTGAGTCTGATAATTATTTGTATTTTTGTTTCCTGTAAGTTAGCTTAAAAACATTAGAGCTAAATGATACCTATTCCTCAATTACTAATTTTTGATTTATGCCTGTGGCACCTAGGGTTCCTATCCATGCACAAGCCAGAATTACTTAAGCTTTGAGGTGAGACGCAACTGTGCATTCTTGCTATAGCTTTGGTCCTGTCATTACCAGATTACCTGTTAGTTACTTAAGCATAGAATTTAAAAAAAAAATAAATTCTGTGTGCACATAAATGGCATGAAAATTACTTTTTCAAATTTACATCCTGGGGGAAAAAACCACAAGGTAGCTCTTCAGATATGATGGGAAAGGACGACTGATTAACACATAGTGATTATGAAAATGGATTTTGGTATTTTAGTCCTGTGCTACATCACAAGTCAGTTCAAGTCAAGAGCTTTTTTAAAAAAATTTTTTGAAACATTTGAAATATGTATTTTGGATATATGATTATATGATCAAAAATTTTTTTTATTCTTTTGGGTTTTTTTTACTGGTAATCAAATTAATCAGAGGAGACATTTAAAATATTGAAAAATTATTAAAATGGTTTTGAAATTGTCAGGGAATGAGTCATCTGTCACTGCTACAGTGGTAGTGTTGGTTGGAGGAGCTAGTAAGAGCAGAAAAGCTTCAACAATTCCTTGTTTGAAACTTCTCTCAGGTCAGTAGTGACTGAAAATAATTACATTGGATTGCAGCCTCAGTCCAGTTCCTAGTGGACAAGTGTCCATGTCACAAAATCCACCATTGCAATTGGCAATAGTTGGCAGGCTCAGCAGAGAAGCCAAGGATTGAATGGGCATGGAAATTAAACTATTCTCCTGCCCCTAATTGTGGTCCTTTCAAGTCATCCTTGAGGAACATTGTTTGGGAAAAGTTGCATAGCTGTTGGCAGTGCTGAACAAGCCCTGTGGATAAACATAACATTTCCATCTCCAAGGTCTTAATCTGGCACATTTTGTAGACTTAAAAGTCACACCAGAAGTGGGGAAAGACATTTCTTTTTTTCCCCTGTTACAGTAGTAATATTTTCCTAAAATATAAAATCCACAGCTGAAATGAGGGATACTGTCCTTCTTCCAAAATACTTACTACCCTGTCTTCAAATATGTTAATTAAAAGAACGGAGGAATGGTGGGTTTTATTTTTTATGAATCTGGTGCTATTATTTCTGATCACTATGTACTTTGGTAGAAAAGTGATCACATTGCTTAAATGGATTACCTAAATATGGATTACCTTGCTTAAATATGACAGTGGTGGCCTGATTGATATGCTGGGGCTCTTGTGCTCAAGGACATGCTTGGAGTCATGGGACAATATGGGAATCAGACAGTTATTGATTTCTTGTGGATTTCAATGGGAACTTTTACACCTGATAATAACACCTGATAATAAAAATTGTTCTAGTCTAATTGGAACTTGACATCCAAAAAAGTCATGTGAGCACTATCAACTTTAGTTTTCCCTTCCGTAGAAAAAGTAATATTTGTCTACTGTTTTTTTCAACAAGGTTGGAAGATGTAAGTAAATAAAGTATGTCAACTTCCAGCATGCTCAACAACTACAGCAGTTTCTAATTTCTTGAGGGGAGGACTGTTGAGTTTTTCTTTTCTTTTTAGTGAACAGTAAGAGGTATATAATATGGCTTTTCTTAATACTGGCCTATTTTAGTGGGTTGCAGCTCAGGTGACTTGCCTTCTGGAATGTTTTTTTAGGACGAACCTCAATGGGAGACACGTCTTCAGAGAAAGTACCTGAGACACTAACTTTCACCAGGTACCTTAGCTTTACATAGGATTAATATTTTAGTGATGGATAGTATCTGACTGTTTAGGTAACTATGGTTTCGATCAAGAGATGAATTCTCCCCATGGTTGTTTGGTTTTGATTTATTTTTTTTTAATGCTGCTTAAAAAGCTAGTAAGTGTGGGTACACCCTGAAATGCTGGTTGCTGTAGCCTGTGCAAATTCAAGTGAAAGGTAACACATATGATGTTGTGCCTTTCACTGTGGGACCACTGCAGCTGCCTTGCAGCTCTGAGTTCATCTTACCAAACTCAGAATTGGAAATTGGTGACAGTTTCAAATGTCCTTTTAGCAGATTTAGAAATTTGCCTATCTGCATGTAGTTCTTAAGCTTTTCTGTTTACCCCCACCATTTCTTGCAAATCTGTAATCAGATAACCAACTATTTGGCTTTCTGGTCTGAGTACACAGATGGAATCTTGCTATAAGATTGATGTGTTTATGCACATGGATCTTGGGAAAGCACACTGGCTAAGTTTGCACTATGAAATGAGGCCCTTGGTAGAAATTAATCTGGAAATTTTTTGTGCTGATTCTCTATAGTGCCACCAAATCTTTGCAATGTCTTTGTAAACTTTGTTAGGTACTACTTTTAGTGATGCATTTCCTTCTTCCATCTAAAGTTAATTTCTTGCAGTTACACTATATTTGCCCATGTAATTATATCAATGCTCTGGAGATTGTTCAGTGACCCCAGTGTGCCAAGCACATATGTTAGTGCTGTAACCCTGGCAATAACAAACATGCAATCGCTGCTCAGCTCTGGAAGCATTATGGTTTTTTGTTTGTTTTTTTTTTTTCATTGGGAATGTGAGAGCATTCGTATTGTTCTAATGTCTTGCTCATTTATAACAGAATAGTTAAATTTATAATATGCAGCCTTTAATGATATAATAATATATCAAGAAGTTTGCAACTGACTTGTTAGTGGAACCAACTTCAAATTGAAAACAAGCTTCTCAGTGTTTGTGGCATAGAAGCCTGAAGCAAAACACCAAAAGAAAATAAAAAGTTAAGGGTTATTTTTCTTTTTGAAAATGTGTGGTTTCTTGCTTCTTGTTAGATACCAAGTGTAGAATCACCTGGCACATAATCACTGAGCTTCATGCGTGGTCTGAAAATAAAAGTTTTCTAAGGTAATCAGAGAGAAGCTTGTTTCAAAACCTACGTGGTTAAGTCTACAAGTCTTAATAAACAGCAGCAACATGCCTGCATGGGACTTTGGTTAATTCAGTTTTCAGCCCCTGACTGCAGGTTCCCTTTTACAATTGAGACAGGGCCCATGCCAGAGAATGGTAAAGACTTGCTGCAATCAACTGGAATTCAATGCTAAATACCCTGAGAGACCCAGTTCTTCAACAAGGTCTCAAAAATTCTGCAGCAGCTGTTCTCCTGCAGCATATCCAAGGGACGAAAGGCACACAGTAGCTACCTTTTCCCAGACCACATGTGGATGAGCCACAGTTCTTCCAACCAAACCAACTACACCAACGTTTTCATCACTGAGTACTTAAAAGTTATACACCTCAGTTAAGTAAATTGGTGTTAAACCACATAGTTGTAGTAGTTTAGTGTCGCTGAATATTAGTAGTCTACCTCCTTTTCTGATATCTGAATTTACTTTTATTTTTTACTTTCTTTGCCTCTGGTTCATCATATGCCCACAGAAGATTAATAATTGTGCTCTGATGCACAATGTTTGGTGCTTGCTGCCACAGTGGACTGGGTTGGTTTGTGGGGGGCGGGGAGGGTGGCGGTGACTTCTGTGTTGTCTCTCAAGAAATATTTTTGAGAAGTACACATTTTTAATCTGTATAAAGAAAAAAAATATTTTCATGTTCATATTTGAGAGCTAGACAGAGGATTGAGGAAGATGAGAGAGAACTGTGATCTGAAAAACAAAGTCATGCTCTTCAGCCTTGTGTCTACTGTAGTACAGCTGTTCTCTTGACCTTCCCTGATGTAGATGGCTTAAGATAATTTTCAGGTCTTTGATCTGTCCCCATCATTGCTAAAAGTTTATATCTGCTGGCAATAAACCTTTAAAATAATGTAAATATCTGTGTTATATTCTTATTGAAGGAATACTAATTTTGAAGGTTGAAAACTTTGAAACTTCTGTAGTAGGAAGACAGCTATCTCAGGCTGGTAACAGAACAAAAATTTCTTATAAAATTTTATCCTATGATGTTGACTGAGTGTGGTGCTAAGCTAACAGTACAAACAAAGTTCTTTGTGGACACAGGCACGCATCTTAAAACACTGCTATCGTACTTGGTCTTAATCAGCACCTTTCATAAATGTCCCTTCCATGCACTTCTCTACTGCTTTTTGTCAGCATTTTGTGCTTTGGGCTCAACTTGACTGTATCTTACATGTTTTGTTTGTGAATGAGATAAACATTTTATTAGACTCCAATGTCTATGCTTTATTGTCCTCTTGTGCTCCATCTGACAAGGCCAGGAGATTAATTATATAATAGACCTCTGCATGTTCCCCCCTTTTCTTTTGTGTGATGATACCTTGAGAATTGTCTCTGCATGCAATTGAATTTCTGAAAGGCCCATTAAGGCAGAACTCTGTCTCCATCCAAAGAAATATTTTAGTGAAAATACTCTGTGAGATCAGATACAGCATTTACTAAGGTTTTAGGATAGAAATTAACATTTCTGATTCTAATTTTGTAGAACCATGTATTTATTTGGAATGCTAACAAAGAGAACTGTGTATTCCTTTTTACTTATCTTTTGCAAAGAGTTGTTGACATTTTATGCACAATACTCCATCCACACACACTGGACACCATGCATTGGTGATTTTTTTCCCTCCTCAAATGTAGGAGGAACTGCTGCATCTCAACAATTGCTATATGCTCCATATCTCAGAAAATTGGTTATTCTCTGTATCAGCATAAAGTTATTGTTGGCAAATGATGGCAATTTAATTTGTAACATATAAACATGTATATTGCACAGTGGAAGTGCCTTGGCTCTTATGTCTTTTTATCCATTTGTTGCTCTGAGCGACAATCAGATTAATGGTGTTGTTGCTTCACCTGTATTTGTGCTACTGTCCTCTATTAATAATCATATCTATTCAGACAGACATATGCTCATTCATAATTCGGACAATATAAAATCAAATGGTCATAAAATATGATAACAAATGGAAGAAACTAAAGGTTGTCTATGGTTTGCATTGTTCACTCTAAGAATAAGAAAACCCGATGATGGATGATAGGATTTGCTAAAGAAGCTAGAAATTGAAGTGCCTGCCAACTGTGGAATGTTAATAAAAATTAGGCACCTAACTTCCTTGAATATTCTTAATTTATTTTGAAAAGCTTAGTGGTAACATTTAAAATCAGTTCACCAAGAAACTGTAAATAGTATATTATAAAAAAGTTTTTGTCATCATAAAGCAAATCTGTATTTGATGATTTAATATGCATGTATTTTATAGAATAACTTTTTTATTTATTGCAGTTTGTCTATAACAAACCATGTCAAATCCTTAAGAAAAAAAAGTATATTCAAAATATATAGATGGATAATGCCACCAACTTCTTACGGATATTGACCAGCACAATAGAAAAAGATATTTACAGTCTCTGAAAAGATAATGGAGTATATCCCCAATGTAACTGCAGATTGCAAAAAGGAAAGATAAAACCCAAAGCACCCAATGAATTTGAAAAAGCCCATTCTGCTTCTAGTTCTATTATTTCAAAGCTTAAAACACTGAAATGATGTATTGCAGACGAGTCCTTAGTAAAGCGGAAGACGTTTTCTGTTCTGATCATTCTCATTCCTTTGCATAACTTCCTAAAGTTTTTCACTGAATACAGTTGCATATTTGACTTTCTTCTTCAGGCATGGCAATTTATGTCAAGATCAGAAAAGCCACTGACTTTGCCAATGAGACATTTTGAAGGCACTTGCATAATTAGAAGACAGTGTCAGCAAAATTAGATTAGTGAAGAACAGTGGTAGGGAACGTGTATTTCTTTAAGGTTCCTGAATCCTGGTCCTGTGTATTGACCAAGTCATATTGAGACCATGTCATCCATTATATGGTACTCTGTATTATTTTTTAATACCTCAGATGTCATGCATACTACCATGAAGTTAGTCAGCTGCCTATTGTTGTGAACATGAACTTTTCAGCACCATTTACTCTGTAGCTTCCTTGATGGAGTTTCTGCAGACTATGATGATTTGCAGCTCCACTGTGATGTTTATGGGCTCAATAAAGAAAAGGTTCTAAAAAGATTATGGGCACTGAAAAAGGAAATACAACCTTTTCTGCAGGAGCACAGAGCAGAACAGACTAAACATTTTTGGAATTTCTTGCCTGCCACAAACAGATGATGATTCCCCATAGACATTCTTACTCATTTTATACCCTCAACAAAATTCTTTAGGACTTGAATAAAATTTTCAGATATATAACAAGCCATCTTCTCTTTACACAAGAAGTTTGATGTTTTGTGGCAAGATCTTGGAAGACAGGGAATGTCTTATTTTCAAACTTTAAAAAGCAGCAAGACGTAGTTGTAACTGATATTTAGTCCTAGCTTTCACCAGAGGTATCAGTGAGCTAATGCAGACTTCAGACGTTCCTTTACTCCACATGTGAGCTCTGCGTGATACTTGCCTGGTGTTAGTTGCAACTGGAGAGACAGATCAGGGGAGGACTTAAAAACTTATGTTGCTGCAGATGTAGTTTCTTTCAGGTGATTTGGAATTTAAATTGCTGTTGCTTGTCACAGTCTGACTATGTAAGTTTCTTGCACCTTACTTTCAAGTCCTTATATATTTTACTGAAAAAAAACCCATTACATCACTTCTTTTATCTTCTGGGATTTAGTTAGTCAAAGCAGTTATGGGAGACTACAATAGCTAGATTTACCTCCTGCATCATCCACAGTTACGCTAGTCAAGTTCCTTTGTGCTGCATTTATAATACATAGTGCCATCTCTGTTTTGACCTTCTTATCCACGCTGACTGGGAGAAGGGAAAAATCCCTTTACTTGTGAACTGAGTTGTTGTGGAATATTTTTGAGATAAGCTACAACCAAATGTGTTTCTGCAGAGCCTATTTTCTGTATACAGTCACATTTAAATGCGTCAGGTTATTTGTAAGATTGTCGGCAAAGTTACACTGACTTTCCTAAGCTGTGATGTGATTTGAACTGCCAGCACAGCGGTCCTGAAGGGTGTATGGTCATTCTCACAAAAGGTCATGCCTTAAAGGTTTTAAGTGCAAGGCTCTCAGTGATCCCCATCTTCTTGTACTGGGCATAGCAGAAGCAGTTAGAGGAAAGGTGATTGGACCAAGATACCCCTCTCCCCAACAACTCCAACCTGCCGTGCCTGTCGGCAACCAATAAAAAGTGTAAATATACACTGTTGGAGAAAAATTTCAGGAGTCTGGGTGAACAAAAGTGTCTTAAATCAACTTTTGCAGCCTGAAGAGCTGTCATGCTTTCCATTGTTGCTTACATCCAAAGGTAAGGGCCCAAGACATTCCTGTATTTGCACGACTTCATCTTCCAGGGCCTGCTTTCTCATCCATAAGCCAAAAAGCAGGCACACCTGCAAAATTTCTGACAGAGCATTAGAACCAGCAACTGTCTGGGATTGTCACATCTGCTATAAACCAGTTCTTAACACTTAATTTAAGATGCATGATTTTCTTTTGGAGTTACAAAGTGGCAAGATTTTTATATACCAGAGTGACCACAAACAGATGTTATCAATCTATTAGGGTTAATATGTTTTCAACACCGATTTTTTTTATCAATCTAACAAAAATTATCTTAAAACTGTACTGATGCTACTGACTTTCTTTCCTCAGACTTCAGATTTCACCAAGTTCTTCCAAGCTTTGTTTGAAAATTATGCTTTTGATTTTTTACTTCTTTAATACTCGATGTTGGTTCATTATCATAATGCTTCTAGTGTCATGTTCTTACTCAGTTAGAAGACCTCTATGCTCATACCTGAGTTAAATTTATGAGACAATTAAGGTATTTTTAATAACTCTTTCACAGTACTATCATCAATTTGCAGCACTGATTCCATTTTTTCCTTGCATGTTTATCATTATTTTTAAAAGAGTTTTTACATGTATTTCCAGACTAGGAGATTATGTTAATGTGGTGTCATTGTACATGACACATATCAAAGCAGATGTCCTTTAGGAAAATGCTGCATCATGACTTTGGATCGTGGCATAGTGATGTAATGCCATATAAGCCAGGAAAATGTCAGACATGTCATGCTGTTTCTGGTTTATGCAGTTCTAATGTTTGTTTAAACCGTAAGGTTTAATCTAGTGTCAACGACTACAGGAGGATACACTTAATTGGCATCCTAGAAAGACGATGTGCACATTTTAAGTAGGTTGATTGCTGGGGAGCACATTCCCAGCAGTACATATCAATTATTCTGGATAAGCAGCACACCTAGTTTGTCGAAGTGACGTGCCTACTGCTGTCTGTAGCATCACTTCTCCAGGGTTCTTCATGGGCTGGTTTGCACATGCCTACTGGTGAGCAACAGGTAGCAACAGGGGAACTCCATGTGTGTGTGCTGCTATACATGCTTTATGCGTGCATTTCTACTTGCCAATGAGCATTTGGTGGCAGCTTTCCATGGGAGGAGTTCCTATGGAAACAAAACAGATATTTGGTCTCCCCAGCTTGCTCATTCAGTTTGCATTAAGTTCACGTGGTTTAAACTTAAAGTCTTAATAATGTCAGCCCCTGTCTTTAAATCTACTCATTGTAGATTATAGGCGTGAAACAGTATTATTGTAAATGCGTATTGTCATTGTAACTATGCAATGTACAACCAGTTCTTTCCCAGGTGCTTCAATCTGAGAACTATTCAGTCATATTGAATAATTTTTTAATTTTAAATATTATGATCATTAACTTTGTAGAAAAACGTATGTATCCAGGATTGTAGTTACCTATTAATTTCAACAATCACTGAATGGACAATTTTATTTTTCTACTATCACATAAATAAGTATTAAATAGGACTCTGCTTTCTTAACTTGAGGTAATCAGAATCTGAAGTCCCAATACAAAGATAAAAAATTCTCCATCACTTATCAATTAAATATAGAGAGAGCTAGAAGCAAGATCTTTTGTTTGTTTGTTTGTGAAGAGAATAGAAGAGAATATCTGGTAAGTTATAATAATTAAGAAAGGTAGAGATAATGATTATTTGCTGTATATTTTATATGTATGGTATCTAATTTTATAGTTAGTTTTGAGACATCATTTATTAATACTACTAAAGTAATATTATTTGAAATAATTTGTGTCATATTGTGATAACCTAATCCTTTGCTCCACAGATGTTTCCGTTAAGTGTCTGCAGATCAGTACACATTGCATGATATTAATATGATACATAGAAAGTGTTTTTCAAAGCCACGATAAAAAGTTCATATAGTGTTAGAATTGTTACTTACTTTTCCCTTTCATTTACTTAAGCTTAGCAGATTGAAGGAGTGTGTCAGGTTTGGTTTGTTTGGGTTTTTTTCCAGGAAGATTGAATGTGAATCCAGCATGCAGATGGCATGTAATTGCATTCCCTGCATTGTTACTATATGAGTTTCATTACTTTTTCACAGCAATGCACTGAGATTTAATCACCCAAGGCTAGCATTTGCTGGTAAGATGTGTGTATATAGCGGTCTTGCTCAATGGTTAGAAAGCTTACCCCTTGCCTCCTGCACTTCCTCCGTTATTCCTGCACCATATGTTCTTTACAAATCCAAACAGAAGAATTATAAGCACTAAATTTACCTGGGAACAACAGGAGACTAAACTGAAGCATTTTAGGCAGTTAGAAAAAAACATGGTAATATTTATCTCATCCTAGGCCATTTTTTTTCCTCTCTATTTTATCCAGTACAAGTAGTTATCAAACTGAACTTGTGGAGTGCAAATTAGGGTTATCCTTTTATTAAGAACATACTTGCTCACTCTGACTACTGGTGAAACGAGCTATGAAATTTGCTTCATCTCCCCTGATGTTTACACAGGTGAGAAAGATTTTCCCACACTTGTGTGTATCTATGATTTAACTACGAATGACATTGTACCTCTCTAACATTAACCCCTTAATCTAGTACATTTCTACAAATAACCACCTGTAGTCAATTCTTTATTCATAAGCCTTATCTGTTGTTACAGTATATAATCTGTGAGAATGCCCTAATTTTTATCATTCTCTAAGCCTGTCATCATGGCTGAGACAAGGCTTATCCCTCTGAGCAGATGAGATTAGTCGATCATGTTGAAATCAGAAGAGGGATTATAATGCTTGTAATACACTGAGTCAAATTAAATGCATTTTGTTTGTACATCAGAAGATCTTGTTGCTAAGGCTTTGGTGTCTTCTGCTGACTGTATAAATTGCCAATAAAACATATGAAGGATGGGCATGGCAATGAAAAGCCAAGCAAAATGCAAAAATGCATCAAAAAATATTTGTTTTGTTAATACAGCTGGTAAACTAGAGGCTTAACTGGTCTGATGTCACCATCGTATTCTAAACACCAGGTTTTTCACCAAAGATGAACTCTGATCTAAATTGCATGTTTTTCATTCTCATTTATCTTTGACCAACTCTAAGGGCATCTTTTCTTCTGACTAACTTCCTGCTTCTGTATTTCTTCTTTTGTTCTTTTTTAGGCACACATCCTTTGTCCTGACTGGTTTGTCACTATGCAGCATAAAAACACATGCTATTTATGGGCTGCGATCCATAAGGAAGGACACTGACCTATAGATACAGATATAGATATAGATATAGATAGATAGATAGATAGATAGATATATCAGAAACACAGCTATAAAATTATGAATCAGTGGGTCAGGTAATTCCTTCTGCTACCCCAGCTGATGCTTCTGTCATACCACAGTGATGCAACAATAAGAGCTGTTCTTAGAGAAAGAATCTATTTCCCATTAATATCCCACTATTTTTATTTGGTTTCCTCTGGATAAACATTCAAAACCTTGGATATTTATCTCAGGATTATCTGAAACACATGAATCACAAAACTGATATGGAAATATCAAGTGAACGAGATTACTCATTATATTTCAAGCACTTCTGGTTCCAAGTCCCATTCACAAATTTGAAAATGAAAAACATTATCAAAAATCATGATGAAAACCAAAGGTAAGAATTAGTTGTGAAGTATGCATGTGGTAGGAGTATGTCTTCCCTTTTTTGCCTTAGGTTATAAGAACAGTCTATTATTTGGCTTCTAGGTAGAGACCAGAAGATGTGTTACCTAATTCTGTTCAGTTATACCCAATTCAGAAAGGACAAATTACATCAAATGCCACGAGGAAATTTTAATTGTGCTTGTAGTAATTTGTGACAGTAAATCTAAGCATTTGCCATCAACTGGAGGAAGCAATGTCTAAGTTAGAGTTGAGGCTTCTCCCAAGTTTAGAAATCCTTGCGTTTTGGTAGGTTCTGGTGGAATGCAATCCCCTGCATGCCTGTTGTAAACAAAGGCTCTTAATTATCTGAATCTCTTGGAGCCTATATTACAATCCTTGTGGAGCTGTATTAAATATGTGAGAGCTATGAGATTTCTGCATAAAGTAGCTTATAGGCAGCTTGGACCACGCAGGTTTGCTTTCATCTCCAAGCTATTTTCCATATGTGAATTAGGCTGAGCTCTTGCACTGTCACCAGCATAACACTCTAGTAGGTGATCAAATTCATCCCTTCACGGCACTTGTATTTTTTAATATTTTTTTTTGATAACACAAAAGCAGTAACAATGTCTCTGCCTGTTCATATATTTTCCTTCTGGAAACTGTCCCTAAGGCCTTTCAAAAGCTAATGTGCCTTATACACTCTAGGCAGAAGTAGGGAACCTCCTGCCAGCATGACACATCAATAGCTAGCCTAAATAAAAGTGTGGATGTTAACATTAGGCTACTATTCATTTTTTAAAGTTTTTGGTTACGTATTCATTCTGCTCTGAATCCCAGAGTAACACTATTGAACCACATCATACCACATCAGGATTATTCCTCTAACAGGACCTGTTTTTGTCATAGTTTGTCAGAAGTACTGTGTAATACCTCGGGATTAAGATGTTATGAAAAATTGGGTTTTGCCAGCATTTCCGAGAGATAGGAGAGAAGGATAATATGTAGCAAAAGTTGGAATGGATTGCAGACTTTCCAAATTTTCCAAGAACATGATTTTACAGGTGTTCCTTTTGATACTTTTCAAAATACCGTGTGTCCTTCAATAAGCCCTGACCCTGAAAGAATGAAGCAAACATTTAACTTCATACATAGTGAATAAACTTCTAGGCTTCACAGATTTCCTTTGTTGCAGCCTGAGAGGTTAGCCAGATATTGCAGATTTATTTCATTTTTTTCAGCTGGAGGCAAAACTGTTGATGCTTCAGGTATTTGTTTAGCTGCAGTGGTGCTCCTCTACTAAGAACAGGCACAACAGGAATCACGCAGGAGGAGTCAGTTCATAGTGCTGTGTCTAAACTCTGCTAGCACTCCTCTTCCTCAGGCCTAGCCCTTCTTTGCTCAGTCCTCCACAGCTTTTTCACTGCTTCTGTCTGCTTGTTCACTGCTGCTACTCTGTTCGTACCCCTTAGTGGACTTTGCTTTAGCCTTCTGGCTTTTGGCATTGTTGTTCCTCCTCTCCTTCCCCATGCACCCCCTCCCAAGTCACTCTAAGGCTTAAATTTAACCAAAATGAAAGACCTTTTTTCATTCACCGTATCAAGTGAGGTTTTATTTGATACTAGAATTCCTTACACTGCATTAAGTGAAGTAGATACAAAGACAAAGATGGGATTCAAGGTTTTGAATGTTGAAAATGGGAAGACTGCTAAAGCGTGCTGGCAGGAAAAATATGATGTGCGTTTCTTTCCCCCCTTCTCACCCCACCAAATATATGCATCTCCTACCCTACAAACTGTTTTTTGTTGCTGTATATATGTGCTGTGCTCTTTCAAAGACCATAAAAAAGATTTCCTTCATTAATCTGCAGAGGGTTTACCAGCTTTGACTGTTCATTCCTTCTTTTGGAAGTTTATGCAATAAAAGGGTTGCTATAAATTGTATGATATAGGTCAATCTTAAAAGATGGATGAAAATAAATTTATATTAGTCCAGGCATTTATATGAATGTACAATGACCTCTTTGGTTTCATTAGTTCTAATACAGAAATGCCAGGGGTATAAATCTTCACATTTCAGCACATGTATGGTTCATTACTTGAGGTCAAGACGATGATTTCCTCCATAATGTTTAAGTATACAGTTAAGTACAGTTAAGTTTGTCACAGAAAAATATATTTTAGTCATATGTAAGAGACCAGACACCAGGCTATACCTGTGTGTGTATATATATATGTATGTGTATATATATAGCAAGTGCTATTTTCTATCACTTGACAATTTTGAGATCCTTCCCAATTCACCTCCCCAGTACATACGTCAGACATGCTTGTAAAATATTTAGAAGAATAATGAAACTGTGCTGCAGTATGCTAGAATTTGGCAAGGAAGAAGATTACTGAATAGTCTGGTTACTGACATAAGCAGGATGACACCATGCTAAAAGTAAAGTACCAGGCGAGACTGGCTGAAGGATCATAAATGGTTAGAAAGTACAGAGACAGTGAGGAAGCGACATTTCCACGGAACATTTTCTGTAGGATCTGACTGTGAAAATACTATGTTTGTTAGTCTTTGGGAGGGAGTGACATAGGAGTATCTAGTGGAAGGACTAATGGTGAAAGCATATAAAACCAAATGCTTACAATTTGATATGAAAAAAAAACAAAACAGGAAAAAAAAATAAAACAAAAGTATTTCTGACAGTAAATTGCCTTTAACAAACCTGTTGTTTTGCTTTCTTTTAAAATGTGGTGTCCTTGACCTAAACAACAAATGTTCCACATTAACGTTTTTGTCCAGATTCTCTCATGCCTTCAGCTCTTCTGACAGCTGCTGATTTCATTCACATCCATTTTAAAATGTCACTCAAGGAGGTATGCAGAATTGGCTCTTCTGCCCATCATACTCAGTGAACAGATGGCAAGCTCCCTGTCCTACCCTTCCTGAGCTCTTTGAAGGTTTTGGCTGGGAGAGCAAGTTGCTCTCTCAGCCCTCAGAGAAAATACTTTTTTGTGGGGCAAAATAGCTCAACTCCCTTTTCTGCTGCACTGTAGCACAGCAGTATGCTGCGGGGACGGGATGGGATGGGATGGGATGGGATGGGATGGGATGGGGAGGGACAAGTATCTCGCACTGCTGATGCAGAGCATGTGCAAGGATCCGTAAGTAGTGGCTTTGCCATCATATGCTGCGAGGAGCCAGGGCACAGCAGTTTATTCCCCTCGTTGCCTTGGCTGGATGGAGCTGTGAGCCACAGGAAGGAAGGATGAACCTCTGGCAGGTGAATTTTACCTGGTAATATCTGAAGTGCTTTATGTGGGTGAGACAGAGGCAATGTTAGAGTCCAGTCCCTTCAAATGAGATGCTTTCTGGTACACATGCAAAAAAGAATGTGGCCAGCAGGTTGAGGGGGGTGATTCTGCCTCTCTGCTCTGCTCTGGTGAGACCCCACCTGGACTACTGTGTCCAGCTCTGGGACCTCCAACATAAGAAGGACACGGACCTGTTGGAGCAGGTCCAGAGGAGGGCCACAAAGATGATCAGGGGGCACCTCTGCTATGAGGATAGGCTGAGAGAGTTGGGGTTGTTCAGCCTGGAGAAGAGAAGGTTCTGGGGAGACCTTATTGCAGCCTTCCAGTACCTAAAGAGGACCTACAGGAAAGATGAGGAGGGACTCTTTATCAGGGAGTGTAGTGATAGGACGAGGGATAATGGTTTTAAAGTGAAATGGGGTAGATTTAGATGAGATATTAAGAAGAAATTCTTTACTCTGAGGGTGATGAGGCACTGGAACAGGTTGCCTAGGGAAGTTGTAGATGCCCCCATCCCTGGAGGTGTTCAAGGCCAGGTTGGATGGGTCTTTGAGCAACCGGGTCTAGTGGGAGGTGTCTTTGCCCATGGCAGGGGGTTGGAACTCGATGATCTTTAAGGTCCCTTCCAACCTAAACCATTCTATAATTCTATGAAGAGTACTGATGTACATAAGTAAAACTGAAGTACTCACCTGCAAGCTCATTTTAAGCAGTTTTGTATGGCCAGAAGCCCAATTCACTGACGTCCAATTTAAGTTCTAATGTCAGTTTTATGATTTGCAAATCCATGATTTTGGACAGTGTGAAAGTTGTAGATTATTTAATTTTTCCACTTGACTCAGGATCATAGAGAAGTCTTTTTCATGAGACTGGTTTCATGTGTCTTATTTTAGGAGAAGTGTTTTCCTTGGTTTTGGAATTATGTCTTCAAGTGCTTCACTCCACAATGTGCATACTATGAATGTGTGATCTTTCTAGCACTGGGAAAAAAACAGCTCAAAATCCAGAGAAGAGATTTTGGTGTGTTTAGCGAATGGCATAACATTGCTCTTCACTACATCATTTGCAGTGTTTTATTTTTACTGTTGACTGTAATGTGCAGTAGGTTTTAAAGGAATGTGCTTTATAGATAGCAAGGGAAAACTGAACTGGGCTTGTCTACCCAAACATGGCCACTAAAGGAATGTTTACAAAGGGTTTGTGTAACGCCACAGAGTAACAATACCCATTCTCCTCTTCCTCAGCAGCCTCTCCATAAATAGTCTTTTAACTTTCTTAGGGAGGGAGGTACTAATAAAAAAAACTTAAAAAATTAAAGCAGAGTTTAGCATCTTCCAAAAAAAGTGCATCTTCTGGAGGAAAGGAAATGGAAATGAAAATGAATCAGTTTACAAATTGCTCTTGGTCCAACATCACTCACTTCAACAGCCACAGCTATGCTAAGGTATCTGTCACTGTCATTTCTTTTAGCATGCATCCCTTTCAGTCCTGCTGTCAAGCCTCCAGTTTGCTGATGACATTTTCCCTTTGCAGTGATGGGCATTTTGAATATGCAGAAACAGCAGTAATAAAGTCTAGTATGGATTTCAAGGGGATTAGTCCAAATCAGTCATCAATAATTTCTGATCTGACAGAGGTGATAATTGAGGTAAGCTGTATAACTTGAAGATTTCAGTTTGGTTAAAATCGCCCTATTAGCTGCTTAATAGTGTTATTAGTCAAATAAATTAGGCTAGGATCTTCCAAATAACCTTGGCACTGTGTATATTAAGTATGCTCAGTCCTGTACAACAACCACTCTAACAGTGCATTACCAGCAGAGATGGTTGTCATATCGCATGGTATTCTGAAAGTGCTGGTTTTTGGGCAATAAAACATATTACAGATTTCAAATAACAGAGCATAAATCTGTTTTCAGATAAACAAATGACAACAAAGCTGGTGGTAATTTATGGTACAAATGGTAGGGAATATCAGTCACTTTTTTTTGGATGTTTTCACTTAGAGCTATAATGACACAGCCTCTTTTTAGCTTGCAATCTTGCCAAACTGCTCAATTCATGCTCTCCATATCAATATGTTTCTAATGCACAAAGCACTAAATCAGTGTTTTTCAATTTTAGGAACAGATTTTAGACATGGTCACTGACCACTTCAAAGTGCAACCATAAAAATGACCCTAGAGAAAGGCAGTGATTTTTCAGACGATCCTAAGGGTAGATTCTATTCCTGCTGAAATTAGTGACAAAAATCTATTATTGTATGATCTCTCAGCACCGCTTGCTTAGTATCTCACAAGAGACATGTTCAGCACTATTCAGCATCTGACCTGGTATCTTAATATTCTAAGGAGAATCCAACACAAAAAATGCATATACTTTATGACGAAATACATTTTTTTAAAAAGCATCATTTAGTCTATTTCCTTTTCCCTTAAAAAAGACCCTCCAACATAATGATAACTTGTGGAGGTGGTTAAGAACACAGGAAAAGGAAGATTTTAATGCAAAATATAAAAAAAATTAGAAAACCAAACACACTTGGTGGAAATGAATGCTCATATCCAACATTAGAAAGCATCTGTATGCTAGCGGAACAAAGAATAAACGTGTGCTGCCTTCTTAAGTGTACAAAAGAATTTGTTTACAGATAAAAGAAGGAAAATGATAGTTTACATCTTATTTGCGTATTATGTAGCCCAGTACAAAAATATATACGATATATATTGTAAGACTTTACTTGTATATTTACATAACCCAGTGAGAATGGAAGTGTTTTTCTTCCAGCCTTCACTTAACGATGGCTACACAAGCACTGTGAATTTAAAACTCTGTACTGTATGTAAAGTGAGGTGCGTGCTTTTACCGCTTGTCAAAACAATCCTGAAATCCCATTTTCCTTTAATAAAGTATAGTTTTGTCCTCCAGATGTATGCTTGAATAAGATGTCATAGTCTGTTTTTGTTCAGGATTGCACCCTGCTGATGTTCTTAGGCAGCAAGAAAATTACCTTATTGAAACATATTGCTGGTAGTGACTATAGTGCCAAATTTTGCATTGGTATTACACACATGACATATTCAGAGACCTTTGAGTAAGACCATGAATATCAAGTGATTGAAAAGATTATACAGGCTTTTTCTTCAGATATAAAAGGTTGTGGTTCTGGATGAGTGTCTTTCAGATCAATATAATTATGTCATAAAAACATGTAACAAAATAGTTACTTTGCAGCCTTTCACACTTGCCTGATTTCATACTAATTTTATTCTGAGTAGAATTGTTTTCCTTACATTAGTTGCACAGTTGTTATTTTAGAGGAGTGGGGGTTGGTTTTAAAATAGTTGCATAATTGTAGGCCCTCTGCTAGTATGTCAGCATCCAGATAGGTAATAGATGCTTTATAATGTTTGCTTTTCTAGAAAAAAGATATGTACACTTAAATTACAATCACAGAGTTACATAGCTGAATATTTATACAAACACACACACACAATTTTCATATATATATGCACCCAAATTTGTATGTGCCTGTATGCACAATGGAACAAATGCACTCTTTATGAATCACATATAAACATTTTAAAAGTGCATATGTTAGCACTAAAATGAGGTAGTATAGAGGTCTAGTTCACTTTGGGTAAAAATCCCTGAATTTCTGGCTGTAGCAGGTGTTTGGAAGCTGCAAGCAGTGTGATAATATTAAAAATTCATGATATCTGGGTTAAAAGTGTTATTTGAATGTTGTATTTTTCCCTTAGACAAATTTAGTTATGCATGTGCTAGTTTTGTGACCCTACAGAGTGATAACTCACTGCCAAAAATCATCAGAGGCAACAATTTGGCTGGCCTGGTTGGCAAAACACTGCCAGTCTAGGAAGCAAAGTTGTGATAGTAGCTCCTGCTGGTCACTGGAGTGGCATCAGAGAGAGAAAGCTATGATTAGAGAAAAGGGGATTTGAAATTTTGGGGAAATATAGAAAAAGTTGACAATAAAATGGGTAAAACCACAGCTAGTTGCAGGTAAAGGATAAAGTCCTGCCCAGAGTAGTTAACATTTCACGTGCTAGAGAAGCAAGTCAAGCTATCAAGAATGCCTGATTTTTCCACTAGCTTCATTTATTTTAAAAGAGTTGAGCTCTTGACAAGCAATCCCTCCTAATACCACAATGAAATTATCCCAACAAAACACTCACCTAACCCCAGCCTGTATTTATCAAGAGATGCGTGGGCGTCCATGATCCTACTTTGGGCTGCAAAATTTGAAAAAGGGTTTCAAAACTGGACCCAGAACTTGTCAAAGGGCTCATTGTGGCTTTGGACCCCCTGGGTTAAGCACCTACTAGAACTTGTCTGATATCTAAACCCAAACTGTAATCTCAGATATGTAATCTGGATCGGTCTCTGACAACTACTGGAGATGCTCTGGGTCGCTGTTTCCTAGCAGCCTTCCAATAGGGGCAGGGCATGCAGAACACCAAGGGCATCTGAGTGTGCCATAAAACCTTCGACTGTGGATAAACAGGATTTTATGAAATGGTTTTCCATGATGTGTACAAAGCTGACTCAATGCCCCAGGAAATCCTTTCCACAGCTTTGTACCAAGGCTGTAATGCCAGAAGAAATGATGAGCTAGCCTTCAATTTTTTGTGAGAATTATAACACTGCCAACAATCTCTGTGGAACAGCTTTCTAGGTTTACCCCTCTGAACAGCTGCATTTATTCACATTACAGTATTATAGTGTTTCAAAGCACTAAATTATACTGAATTTATGGAACAAGGAAACACCTCACTTATTTGTTCACTCATCACATAAGACAGATGTCTTCAACAGACTTAGCAGAGAAAAAAAGTTAAGATTCAGATGTAGGGTGGACTAGAGAGATTAAATATAGTTTAATGTGGCCTATTCTAAAAGTATGGAATTTTAGAGGTACAACTTCTCGCTTAGTGAAATCCATTTTCATACTTTGTAGTTTTTTACTTAAAAAGCACATAGCTTCACTAACTTACAATCTCTGTGGTGATCTTTGCCCTTTTATTTGGACTACTTATTTACACTGAGTATCCTCTAGCTATCTCCTACATCTCCTTTGTATCTGAACTCTGAAATGGAAAATCGTATACTAACATATGCAGTATGGGAAACAAACAAGATGAATTAGACATCTTTGTGCAGTTGCAGGGCTATGATCTTTTGGGAATCACGGTGATGTGGTGGGATGGCATCCATGACTGGAGTGTTGCAATGGGGGTGATACAGGCTCTTGAGGAAGGACAGGATACAGGATGGGAAGATGAGGAGGGGGACTCTCCCTTTATGTGAGAGAGCAGCTGGAGTGCATGGAGCTCTGCCTGGGGATGGAAGCCAGCTGAGAGCTTCAGGGTTAGGATTAAAGACAGGACAGGTAAAGGTGACATTTATAGTGGGTGTCTGCTATAGGCCACCAGACCAGGAAGAATGAGTGGATCAGTCCACCTACAGACAGATAAGACCAGCCTTGTGTTTGCAGGCCCTGGTCTTCATGGGTGACTTCCATCACCCTGATACCTGCTGAAGAGACAACACAGTAAGACATAAGCAATCTGGGAGGGTCCTGGATTACACTGATGATAACTTCCTCCTCTAAGTGATTAGAGGAGCCAATGAGGAGACGTGCTCTGTTGGACCTCTTACCAAAAAGGAGGGGCTCATTGGGGACGTGAAGGTCAAAGGCAGCGCTGGCTGCAGTGGCCATGAGATGGTGGAGTTCAGGATCCTGAGGGCAAGGAGGAGGGTAAAAAGCAAGCTTACAACCCTGGACTTCAGCAGAGCAGACTTTGGCCACTTCAAAAATTCACTTGGAAGAGTCCCATGAGGTAAGGTCTTGGACGTAAAAGGGTCCCAAGAAAGGTGGTTAATATTCAAGGATCAGCTCCTCCAAGCCAAGAGGCTTCCATCCCAACAAATAAGAAGTTGGGCAAAAATGCCAGGAGGCCTGACTGCATGAACAAGGAGCGTTTGCCCAAACTCAGAACAAAAAGGAGGGTACACAGAGGGTAGAAGCAAGGACAGGTAACCTGGCAGGAATACAGAAACATTTTCTGAACACCCAGGGATGAAGTTAGGAAAGCTAAAGCCCAAAGGAAATTGAATCTGGCCAGGGAAGTCAAAGACAACAAGAAGCTACAAAAGGAAGACTAGGGAAAATGTGGGTCTATTGCTTGGGAGTCCTGGTGGATGCCAAGTTGGCTGTGAGCCAGCAACATGCCGTGCAGCAAAGAAGGCTGATGGTACCTGGGCTGCATTAGACAAAGTACTGCCAGAGGCTTGAGGGAGGTGATAAGCACTAGTGAAGCCACTTCTAGAGTACTGTGTTCAGTTCTGGTCTCCTCAGTACAAGAGAGACATCGACATACTAGAGGGGATCCAAAAAAGGGCCACAAAGATGATTAAGGGACTGGAGAATCTCTCATGAGGAAAGGCTGAGAGAGCTGGAACTGTTTAGCCTAGAGAAGAAAAGACTCAAGGAGAAACTTGTTAATGTATAAAAATACCTGGAGAGAGGGCACAAAGAGGATGGAGTCAGGTTCTTTTCAGTGGTGCTAGGCTCTTTTCAGGACAAAAGGCAATGGGCACAAACTGAAACACAGGAGGTGTCATCTGAACATCAGGAAACACTTTTTTACTGGAAGGATGGCTGAGCACTGGCACAAGTTGCCCAGGGTGGTTGTGGAGATTCCATCCTTGAAGATATTCAGAAGCCACCTGGACATGGTCCTAGGCAACCTGGGTCCAGGTAGCTCTGCTTGAGCTGGGGAGAATTGGACAAGATGACCTCCAGAGATCCTTTCCAACCTTAACCCTTCTGCAATTCTGTGATTCTGTGAAAAAAGCAAAAGAGCAAGCATCAAAAAGAAGTGTCTGAAGAAAAGCAACATCAAAAGAGGAAAAGAAGCAGAGTAATAGACTGGCTTAGTTGCAGCATGTGCTAAACTCTGTCCTTCAGCAATGAGCATGTTAAGTTTGAATGAAATGAAAAATGTCATGGAGACTGTCTAAATCACACTGTGAAGCAGTAAGCGGCAAAATAGACTGACCGCTTGTCCTGTCTGTGTTCATGGGTGATGGGATGATGACCTTGGGACACTTTAGAAGGTATTGTCATCAGGATTGCCATTTAAATATTCCTCCAAGATTTCTGCTCAGAGGACAAATTCAAAGTGGACCACAAAAGCCACAAAGTATGCAGTCTGACCACCTCTAAAAGAAAAAACTCCAGGCCTTTTCGAGGACTTCTCCATGTCCATCATTAAAGTGAACCTGCAGGTCAGCTGCATAAAACCCTGCCCTTGCTTGGTCCTACTAACTATGAGCTTTCTCATTAATAATCTGGCAGACAGGCACACTGCTTATTTCCTTATCCTGTTTTGGGTCAACACAACCAGATATGACAAGGGTGAGGGCATTTTGGGACTACGGTCACTTCCTGCCTCTGTTCAGGGGCAGGAATGAAGGCAAGGGTCAGTGTTTCAGAAGCAGTAATATTCTCTTTCCTCTCAATATGTTTTACCCTAAATCCATTTTCAGACTTGCAGAAGTAAGAAAGGACTAGGTCTAACTGAAGAGTGTAAGGCCAAGGGAGACAATTACACCTTATAGCCCAACCTTCTGCATAGTATAGGCCAGAATGTCCTCCCCCCTCTCACCCACTAAATCACTGTGCCAAACCAAGAACTCAAGCTTACTCTGAGATGTTTTGTACAGGACTGGCTTTTGCCTTTATGGTATTGTTTACTTTAGAACTACTGTTATATACTAACTTAATATAGAGTTAGTCTGATAATAAGGCTCAATCATCTAGGTCATTGATTCAAGCAGGACTTTGGCTACATGTAGAAACCCTACAAGTTCCCAGATTGACTCATTCTTTGCTCTCCATTTTTTGTGGTTTGAGATCCTGCCTTCATTATAACTGCCATCACCCATACATTTTTACAGTAGTCATTTATTTTTGGTAATCCAGTGGATGGTATGGGGCAAAATACAGCATCTGCACCACCTATGCTGAGGAAATCATTGTGATGGCCCTTAATGGTGATGGCTCAAATGTCCCACAGGTTCCACGGAGCAGCCCAAGTTTGCTTCGTGTCTCTACATGCTGGGCCAGCCCTTCATTTTTACATCATTGTCATAAATTTTCTTTTCCTGACTGTCATTCCATGAAGCTGCTCAAAGAAGCACATCTTTGCTATGTGATATTTGTGGCCAGCAAAAACTAATAATATCATTAGGTTTCCCACCATTGTACTTCCTGTACTGTTACGTGTTCGCTACTTTACAGAGCACGACCTACCATGCTTCCAGCTTCTGCAGATGTGGAAATGATTCTTTTAAACATCCTCCCCTTACAAAAGTGGATCACTTCACTGTATTTATTTCCCTTGTAAATATGTACCTCACTCTGCAATATCAACTCTTGTGCATTTATTATTCCATTATATTCATTTTATATAAATTTAAGTTTCTCCTCACTTCTGCAGCAAGGAGATCAATGCAGTACATGACAATTTTATTACATCAGTGAATTAACTTCCTTTATAAAAATAAATCACTCTAGTAGATTCACTCCCCCACAAGAATGTACCCATAGATCACTGCATTATGTTAACTCCCTGCATAAATAAAGACTGTATCATTTTGCTCACTTGCTCTCCAGGTAAATGTGAAAATATCCTCCTTTACGATATATGTGTATACAGTATTTTATTCTTAGCCACTTCATTCAGGGGCTAATACAGCAGTAGAATGTGCTTATTTCTTCATAGCAGACTGATCCTCTGGAGAGCTGCAGCTAGTTGTGCAGGACTTTGGACAAGACATGCATGTACACATGCAGCTCTTCTCCGTCTTTCCATGCTTTTGCTGCCTTTTTCCTCTTTTTTTTTTCCTTTTTCTCCTTTTTTCTCCTTAGCTTTCCCTTGCCGGTTGCCTCATTTTGTTTTCTTGTTTGGTTTTGTTCATCTCACAGTTTTGCTGAGAATTTAAATGAGGGCTGAGAACAACAGCAGAAATGGGGATCTGGACCTGAAAAATACCTTTCCTGCCATCTCTGAGCTGGCCCTTCATTTTCATTTAAATTCCCTGTCCTGTTTGAGCGGGCTGTACTGTCAGCTGTCTGTGCTGTACTGTGCTTCACTGCATGTGAGTCACTCCCTTCCCGTTGTTGCTACTCCTCCGTGTCAGTGGACGTGTCCAGTCCTCCACGGCACACAATGAAAAGGGGAGCAGATGAAAGCATATTACTCTACCTGAATCTTGTCTTTTCTTTCTACCTCTCTGTCTGCTTGTCCAAGCCTTCCTTAAGCTCAGTCCAGTACGAGTATACTCCTAAATACAGATTTCTGTTATATAGACCTGGATCTGAGTTAATATAGATTGATTAAGTGTATTTCGTATCCTCTTCCATAACCATAGAGCGTCTTAATGTATGTGCGGACCTAAGGAGAGTCGTAAACTATCAGCTGATTTCAAGTCAGAATAAGGTGATATAAACCCTCTATTTAATTCTGGGAGGAAAGAGGGGGACATTTAATCATTTGAACAAGCTCTAACAGCACCAAGGGAAAACCAGCTATAAAAGGGTTAAAAGTAAGCAATCAAAGAAAAGCATCAAAATCAAGCAACCAAACAAAAACCCCAGTCCTTACATGTCTCTTAAGGGCTGCACACAGTCTGCCCAGGAGTTTCTTTTATCCCGAGTTTACTACGTGCTCCCTTGTGTCTCTTTCCTGCTCTGTGGAAGGTCGTATGGCAGCATGATGCCATCTCTGCAGTCTCCCTCTTCTCCAAGTTTAGGTCCAAAGATTTCAGCATGTTTCAGACAGAAATTGTTCTAAATTTTCTGAGATCTGAGGAAATGTAATACTTGCGTATCTTTATATTTTGGAAACTCTCAGGAAAAGGTCTGCTCTGTTGCAAATTCTTCCAGTGTTTCCAGTACAAATACTGGAATTGGCTTTTGCCAATTACAACATGAAAATTACAGTCACTCATGCTGTATTTGGTTTTGCTTTGTTCGCACTGTTGCAGTTTGGTAATGTGATATTTCTACACCTGAAATTCTGATGATCCTTGTGTTTGTTTTCAGCCCTTAGCAATCCCTCATGGGTTGAGGTAAAAGGTACGGGGTTAGCATTTTGATTCTCTTCAGACAAGTACCACAGAGTCTGAGGAAGAGGAATATATTCACAGGAAGACAATACTCATATTGGTTAAACTTTAATAATGCTTTGCAGAAGTATTGATAAAATTGCCCTAAAACGGTGAAGGGGTTCTTTGTGGTCTCTTTCCTCTAAAGCTGATACAGAATCAACATGACACATGTGGAAAGCCAAAAGCATTCCAGTCCCTTTATCCTTCTAACAAGGCAGTGGGCACGGTAGAGGGTCCTAAACAGCACTTGAAGCCTGCTACCTGTTCTGTTTCTGTAACTGTTTGCAACTGATTATTTTTTAAGTAGCCACTTCTGTTGGTGGATAATCGCTGCCTTCCCCATTCATGCCATGACAAAACAAATAAAGAAAAAAAACCCACCAAGAAATGCGGTCAGGAACCCCACCTGTTTTTTTGTGGTTTTTTAGCCATGATCTGCCTTGTGCTGTAGTTTCAAAGTAGCATTCTGCCTAATTCATATAGACAACCAAGTTATCTGCTCACTGCAGTATTAGGTGAAGTAGCTGAGCTGTCCCTGCAAATGACACAAGAAAAGCACCCACGTGCAAGGTGTGCAGAAGTGCCACGCAGGAATCAGAGCTCCCAAAAGCCAGTGCACCCCTGACCTGGAGCCCCCCGTCCGTGTGCAGAGTGAAAGGGAGCAAAGAGAAGAAGGTAAAAAACCAAAAAAAGAAGGTATCTGTGTGCCTTTGTCTGGAGAGGGAGTTAAAAAAAAACAAACAGAAACCAACAACCTACAAAAGACAAACATTCTACTAAAAAACTACAAGGCAAGTTCAAGCATTGGGGCCCTCACAGTAGGAAACTGGTCACATGGGTAACATCATGAAATTTTACTGCAAAATATCCTTTTTTTTTCTTATTTGAAAAGACAAATTATTAGCATTTTTAAACAATTTCAATATGTTTAATGGCTGAAAGTTAAGCTCAAACTGTTCCGCTTACTGAATAAAGTGCTAGGTCTGTAAACAGGAATCTTAAGTTACCCCAAGAGTACACTCATTTTAAATTTTACTTGAAAGCGGGATGTACGTTTATTACAATTTCAAACAAAATGCTAATGCCATTAAACAAATGAGGTTTAGGCAAATTAACTGCATTTTAATATTCTGAAAGCCTATGATATAGGACATTGTGTTACGAAACATTGGCTAGAAGTATCAGTTGCAAGTGGGATTTTCATTGCTGTGAATCTCAGGAGAATATTTGTAATTAGTATCATTTGCCTAATACTTCAGGTTAATTAGAATATTTAATTGAATAGCTGTAATCTTCAGAGATGACTATATTATGATCAAATTAGTACCATCACAGCACACGCTGATCACTGCTGCAGCCTGCCTCACTTCTGCTAGCTATTCAGCCCTCTGGAGCGTTCAGCAACATAAGAAAAAATCTGTTTCTTACACTTTTGAATTTTAATGATCCATTTGAACTCTGCCATCAACATTTAATTATTCTAGAAAAAAAAAAGTCCCAACCATGGCTCCCATATGGCATGTTGGCAAATACACTTGCCCACATTGGAGTCTGCACCTCTCCAGCAGCTCTGTGAAGAGATTTAGCTTTTTTTTTTTTGAATGCAAGAAGGCCTTTTTTAATAGTGTTTGCAAATACAGACCATATGAAGCTTCACAGAAAAGGTTACTAGGATACTATTGAAACACTATTAGGAACAGATGAATTGATTTTTAGAATGTTACAATGGATTTAATCCTGTGATGTCTACTACTGGACTTTTGTATTGTGTCCAAAAGGTTTGAAAGAGTCAGGTGCCTCTGTAACTAAACCTTGTTAGCTAGAAATGCAATTAATTTTGAGGGGAGAAGGGTAAAGGAGGAGAGGTAGAATGGATGGAGCGTGCATACTAAAGTCTTTGCAGCCAAATCACAGATGCCGAGTTCCTGACCTAACCAGTTGCTGTTGTTTCTTTTTCTATAAATACATATATTTAGCAGCTGCAGATATTCCAGGGGTTAAACATTCACCGCTATGGAAACACTAGGGCCGAAATCCTGTTACGCTAAACTAGCTAGATCTCCCCACCCAATTCCTCTCTTGTCGCATAAGGGTATCACAAAAAAAAATGTCAAGAGAGTAAGCTGAGCATGCTACAAAGGACGTTGTTTACATAGAGGGAACCCAGGGCTCAGAAAAGCTTTCCTCTTTCTCCCTCTCTCCCCAAGCTGCTTCAGGATATGCAGCTTAAGAGGTCGGTTCTGTACAACTCTGTACACCAGCAATGTAAAAACTGATAATGGCTTTAAAATTCAGAACGCCCTTTTGAAACTGATATTATGCTGCAGATTTGTGCACAATGAATCATTATTATCTTGGGGGGTTGGGGAGACATCAGTTTTAAGGGAAATTCTCTAACCTGCTGCCTGCAAGTATGAAGAAGAGAAATATTTCCAGCTTTCCATTTGACAGAAACATATTGCTATATTATACATCTTCAGTGTGGATGTGCAGTGTGGTACATAAAGCTAAGAATTAAGGCTCAAATTTCAAGTGTTGCTGTCCTACAGAAGACAGTAAACTAACAAAATCTTCACAGTTCTTTGCGGGATCATTTCACCTGTTGACAGGCAAGTGCATAAAAGAAGCTTATAAATGTTTCAGGGAACTAAGATGTGCAAAAGGCAGTGTAAGTAAATTCTGTGTGAAAAGTTTATTGCTTTCAGTAGGTAGGTAGAGAAAGTTAGACCAATCACTTCTATTAAAAACAAAATAGAAAAAATTTTCAAGAATGCTTTTGGAAACATTCTGCATTCTGGTAAGGAGCACATCTTTGCCTTGAAATTTTGAATGGATTTTGTTTTACTACACTGTAAACACCATGTTTTATTTATGCACATATATACTTATTTATGCACTTAAAACCAGCCATTTATATATTGGAAAATTGTAAGAAATGCAAAAGTATTCAGTTTCATTATGAAAAACATTTATATTTGTCTCATCGCCTCTCAGAAACTTTGCCTGGTTTCATATTTGCTGTGAGGTATGACAATCCTTGAATCATGGTTAGTTTAGCATTCCGTTAAAAGTGTGTTGATCACCTTTGGTGTCCAATAGATGTTTCATTTATACTCAGTAAAGATAAATTAATTATAAAAAGGCAGTCCTGTCAAATAATTGTCATTAAAATGAAAATTATAAAAGCTACAAATCCTATGTTTAAAAGCGAATGTTAAGATTTTACTCACCTCTTATTTTTGATCTTTAACAACTAAGCAGGAAAAGATGTTTAATTGTCAGAAAAGGAAAAGCTTTCTGTCTGGGCTAAATTTATCTTCTAATAAATAATGACAATAATATTAGTCAGTATTAGACAATAATATAATCTTCCTCAAAACTAAAATACATTGAAACGGGGCAAAGAGAGAAGTTGTAATCCTAGGCAGAATGCTTTATTATCTAAGCTTTTATTTTCATCCACCTCCCAAATGATGATTTAATATTCATTCTTAACATGCAGTTTAAAAAGCACCTTGAGAATTCACTTTAATGGATAGTGTACTGTATAATTGTGGGCTTTCTTATAAGAAAGCTTGCAAAATTGCTGATTACAGAAAAAGATGAGGAGTGTACCCAGACCTATATATTGTGCTCCCATGAAAATTGGCTTTAAAAATCTTCTCACAAAACCTGTTTTAATATTCTGGATCTAATGCTGTATTATCTTTTTTTTTCTTTTTTTTTTTCTTTTTAAATATATATGTATATCTTAAAATATATATTTACTTCTGCATTTTGCAAGCATCTGCTACCAGCAGCTATAAGCAATCACTCGTCTTGAATAGCAGCATTGTGATGTACTGTTTCCTTCATAGAGGTGCTCCCTGAACATGAAAAACTCCTTTAGAATTAAAAAATCTGCTCCACTAATTGTAGAACAAATTTTCAACAGCCCTCTTTGAGAATCCCAGCTCTAAGTATTCTCCCATCTATTAAACAGATGGCAGATAAGATTGTAAACATATTTGCTTCATATTGAATAGATAGTTTCTGGCATAATACTAATTAACAAATTAAATGACTGACTTTCTGCATCACATTAGAGTTAAAACCACTTTGTAAGTTTGTCTTTGGTAGTTATTTACTTTGACAATAGCGTGCAGTGAAAAACTGTTAAATGTTTTCTTAGCAACATTATGCATTGAGTAGTTTTCTTTTTTAAAACTCTATATTTTATTATAATTCATTTGACTTTCATTACAGTCACTCATTACAAAATGTATGTGCATTTAATCCATTTCCAAGGGCTGCATATTTTTCCAATCCCATTCTGTATCACAATGATAATGTCTTTGGTCTATGCAAGTATGCATGAAATTTAGGCATTGTCTTTACTCATTTTCTGATAGTTTAGCATGGTCTGTTCTGAAAGGAGGAAAGCTAACAAAATGCTAAGAGTGGCAGATAAGAATATGGAGAAGGTTTCATTTTCCTTCCTTTAAGGAATTTGCATTGTGACTATCTGTTTTACTGTAAGTACAAATAGAATCATCTCCATGATGAAGGCATGCTATGCTAAGATGTGAGATTAATTCATATCTTCTTTGACCTCTTCATTAATTCATGTAGAGAGCTGGTCACACCAGAAATTCTAATTCCAAATTTCCTTTCCACGAGGCTATCATCAAAGCAGAGAAAACAACTGCATTTCTCTTTTTTGTTTTGGAAATATTAACATGAAGAAAAAGAGTTTACTTTCAAAACTAAACTTGTCATCTGCTGGTGAAAATAGTATCTTCATAGTCCAATTGTAAATATACACAAGATGGTTGCAGTACTCATAAAACAATGGCAAATTTTAAACTTTCTTTTAGATGAATTTGCTGGTGTCTATCTTCAAACAGAACAAACCAAATACCTAAAACAAAATACAACACTCTTAAACTTTGGAATTCACAATAAAATTTGTTCAAGAACACAGCTGTAAATGCTGAAACAGGTCAAATTCATTTAATTTCCTGTAGAGGCATAATAAAAGTAAACAGTTATATGAATAAGGTGATTAATTCATATATGTTACAGCTGATGCCCAATGTTATTCCAAGATGAAAATATAACATAGAAGGCAAAGATGATAGACACCTCTTCCCCCTGCTCTCCCTCCCCTCTTCACGGCAGCTAGCAGTAGAAAAAAAACAGGATTTTTTTCAGATAACCACAGCATGTTGGTAGTGGTGTTGAAAAGCATTCATTCTTCAAATCCACAACTTCTTGCAGGAATGGCTTGGTATTATTTAAATAAATCAAAATTAAACAAACATATATAACTGTGAGAAGGCTTTGAAATCATTAGCAGTCTTTTCTTCTACCATTTTTGAAAATATAAACTACTGATGTAAAATCATTTAAAATGTACCTGGAAATGGCCAAAATTAAAATGTAACCTTTGAAAATTATTGGAAAAAATACTCAAGCCAGCTATTACCTAGAGTTGATTTTTTTTTTCATGACATATTTTTGAGAATTCAACTTCTTATCCTGTCTGGGTATGACAAAACAATGATATCTGGGCAAGTTTCACACACTACAAAAATCTTTTCTCACTCTCTGTGGTTATTAGTTAGATTAATTGCAATAATATTTCATATTTCCTACTTCGTATTGTTTCACATTGTAATTGGTAATCCAGTTGTTCTAAGTACATTGTGATGCGTTTTGAGTTTTAGAGTTATCTTTGTTTTCTTCTGTATCATGCTAGGAAAAACTGCTGAAATTTCTCGAACGATGTAAAAGTTTTAGTTAGACATCTTCCAGTTATATCACTAGCTCTGTTTTCAATGATCAGATGTATGCTCCCAGGAATAACCACAAATTTATTACCTACAACTACAGCCCTGATTTTGCTATTGGTGGGCTTAAACTGTGTTGTGAATGATTCTATTTGATTTTCCTAGTGGAAAAGAAATCAAGCACATGTGTATTTCTCCTGTAGTTTAGGACACAGTATTGCATTGGCTTATCCACCAAAACAACAGAGCTTTTCTGAAAAATTACAAAGCATTGAGGTTCAGCTCCCTTACATATTTCTTTCCCTGGATGAAATCAGGAAAAAAAATAATTTCATCTGGTTGCAGTACAATTCACAGCCATTAGAATGTTTTATAATCATGTGGTGTATTCTTCCTGCAACAGTGACACTGCATACATAGTGTGGTAACATTGCAGAGACACTGTCTGAAATTCCAGAGGCATTTTACCTGTGTTAAGATAGTACTCAGGTTGAATTAAGCAGCTATCTTCTTATTCAGGACAGTTGTGCATCAGTATAACTATATTGTTCCTGGTTCTGGAGATACACTGGATCTAGTTCATCACTACCTGTTCTCCAGGCAGGTATGTTGATGCAAAATGTAGTCTGCTTCAGGAACACAAAAACACAGGCTGATTTGAAAATAGTCTTTTTCACTCTATATTGCCTTAAGCCCCTAACACATGCAACTTCTTGATGTGCACCAAATGTACTTTATGACGGTTTGGAATCAAATGCTCAATGTCTGAACAGAAAGGTGAAAAAATAATTTACATTTTGATCTTTAAGAATAATTTATGTTGGGAACATAAATGCCTCCATGTCTGGAGGTATCTAGTCGACCCTTCTGCTCAAAGCAGGGCTAAATTTGAAATTCTATTATACAATCAGGTATTGAATATCTCTAAGATAAAGCTTTCACAATTTCCCAGGGCAACCTGTGCCATTGCTTAAACCTTCTCACAGTGTAAAATCATTTCCTTATGTCTAAATGGAATTTCCCTTGTTGCAACTCCCTTGAGTTGCTGACTATGCTCTTGCTAATGCAGCCCAGTATGTTATGGGCATCTTCCCTGCCTTGAGAAAAGAAAGCATGTTCATTTTTCTTCTCAGGACCTTCAAATCCTTTTCTGCAAAACTGTTTTCTAGCCAGCCTGCACACAACACATAGTGTTGCGTGGAGTTAGTCTCTCAGGTGCAGAACTTCCTTTTTTTTAAACTTCATGAAGTTCACGTAGCTCCATTCTTCCTTCTTGTCCCAGCCTGTCTTGAAGACACTCTTGTCCTCCAGTTATCCACTACTTTCATCGATTCGAAGACTTTTATGAAGTTTGTGAGGGTGCATTCTGTCTTGTTGCACCGGTCACAGGTGAAGACATTAAACAGCTTCAGTCCCAGTACTGATGCTTGAGGAACGTCACTATTAACCAGACACCAATTATCCTCTGAATCATCTGCCAATACCTTTTGATCCTGATGACTGAGTCAGTTTTCCATGCCCCCATGCTCTTATACTCTATTACGTCCCCAGTTCAGCTAGAAGGAGACTGTGTCAAAAGCCTAGCAAAATTCAAGATAAACAAGTACTGCTTCCCTCCCCTTATCTACGGATCCAATTAGAGAAGGCAACCAGGTTGGTCAAGTACCATTTGTCCATGCTAATAAACGCTGACTATTCCTAGTCCTTCCTTGTCCTTCAGGTGCCTGAACACAGCTGGCATGAGGACTTCCTCCATAATCTTTCCAGGACTAAGACTTTATGGCCTGGCATTCCTGGATTTCCTTTTCTACCTTAAAGGTAGATATAATATTTACCTTTTTTCTACTGCAAGCCACAGCCTTTCAGTAATGATGGAGAATGCTTTTTCAATGGCATTAGAAAGCTGCCTCAGCACTGCTGGATTCATCTCATCCTGTCTTATGGATTTTTCTAATTTACAGAGTAGTCCCAAACTTGGTCATCCTCTACTGCAGGTAGTAGTTCTCTTTCTTGGACTCTGCCACTAGAGATGCAGGATGCCTAAAAGCAGATGTACCATCCCAAGGCACAGAGGAATTCTCAGTTTTGCCCGTGTGACACATCACTTTAGTGACCTTCCATGTTCTTTGGTGGGCCCATATTTTTCTTACTCTCCTTATGTACCTAAAGAAGCCCATACCATTTCCAGTTCCAACTCCAGCCAAGGCATCGCCACCCAAATTGCATTGCTGCAAGCACACATGATGTTTCTGTGTTCCTCCTAAGTAGCCTGTCACCACTTCTGCCATCCATACACATCTGTTTGCATCTGAATTCAGTTAGGATCAGTGCTTCTGAATAAAAAATAGTACATAGCTTTAAAGAAGAAAAGAAAAAGAGAAAAAAAGGATTTTTTTAAACTAACAGATCTTTTCAGTCGGCTTCTGTAGTTCTCAAGTGCCAGCTTGAAGATTTGATAAGTCTTAGTTTGGTCAATGCAATTTGTACTGTCTCAGTCAAAGTAATTGCTTATTTGCACCTTTTAAGATAAGGTTAGTCAATAAGAAAAACTGAATTTAGTTTATTGTCAAACAGTTCTAAGACATGGACTAGGAAGATCAGGTGCTAAAACTAGCACAAAACCTAAGCAGAAATTCCTGTCTTGTATAGGTTATGTCTTCCTGTTTAGAATGAATTAGAATCATAGAATCATCTAGGTTGGAAGGAACCTTTAAGATCATCGAGTCCAACCATCAACCTAACACTATCAAAACCACTACTAAACCATGTCCCTAAGCACCACATCTACCTGTCTTTTAAATGCCTCCAGGGATGGCGATCCCACCACTTCCCTGGGCAGCCTATTCCAATGTTTGATAACCGTTTTGGTGAAGAAATTTTTCCTAATAGCCAATCTAAACCTCCCCTGGTGTAACTTGCGGCCATTTCCTCTTGTCCTATGGCTTGTTACTTGGGAGAAGACATTGACCACCACGTCTCTACAACCTCCTTTCAGGTAGTTGTAGAGAGCGATAAGGTCTCCCCTGTGCCTCCTTTTCTCCAGACTAAACAATGCCACTTCCCTCAGCCACTCCTCCTAAGACTTGTTCTCTAGACCCCTCACCAGTTTTGTTGTCCTTCTGTGGACTGGCTATGGACTCGCTCCGGAATCTCAATGTCTTTCTTTTCTCAATGTGAGGGGCCCAAAACTGAACACCGTATTTGAGGTGAGGCCTTACCAGTGTTGAGTACAGGGGGATGATCACTTCCCTAGTCCTGCTCACCACAATATCCCTGATATAAGCCAGGATGCTGTTGGCCTTCTTGGCCACCTGGGCACACTGCTGGCTTGTATTCAGCCAGCTGTCAACCAACAGCCCCAGGTCCTTTTCTGCCAGGCGTCTTTCCAGCCTCTCTTCCCCAAGCCTGTAGTGCTGCGTGGGGTGGTTGTGACCCAAGTGCAGGACCCGGCACTTGGCCTTGTTGAACCTCATAGCGTTGGCCTCGGCCCATCAATCTAGCCTTTCCAGATCCCTCTGTAGGGCCATCCTACCCTCAAGCAGGTCAACACTCCCACCTAACTTGGTGTCATCTGCAAACTTTCTGATGATGCACTTGATCCTCTCAACCCCGTTGATAAAGATATTAAACAGAACAGGCCCCAATACCAAGCCCTGGGGAACACCACTTGTGACTGGCCACCAACTGGATCTAACTCCATTCACTACCACTCTTTGGGCCCAGCCTTCCAGCCAGTTTTTGACCAGCGAAGCGTACACCCATCCAACCCATGAGCAGCTAGTTTCTCCAGGAGAATGCTGTGGTAAACAGTGTCGAAGGCTTTACTGAAGTCCAGGTAGACAGCATCCACAGCCTTTCCCTCATCCACTAATTCAAGCTTATACATAGCCTATATAAGCCTGTATGAGTTTATAATATACAAAAGAAAAAGTCTGATGTGAGGCTGAAGAAAAATGAAAGAGAAATTCCAGGTATGCATCAAAATACATCTCCTAACAGTCTGTTAGTTAAAGTTCTCCCACTTTTTGTTTTCTGTTTTGCTTACAGTTAATTTTTATGTTACCAGTTATGACTAGGGGCTTGTACAAAATCATGTAGAATTCAGGTGCTAGATCACTAATGTTGTGGAACACAGACTATCTTACATCAGATGGAAATGACTCAAATGATTTGTGTCTGCCTTATTCCCACTATGAAAAACATTTGACATACAAAAAAGATTAAAATACTGAAGGCTTATGATTCAGGTTGTAAGACTGAGCACTCAAAACACAGGACACAGAGTATCTTTTGCCCACAAGATTTTACTCTGTTTCAGCTGCTTGTATGTAGAGTACCATATTCTTCAACTGTGTGATCATGTACTGTTTTTTCTACAAGACTTATGATAAGCAATGTTCAAATTATGAGAAGATACTTAATACACTATTTCCCTGTCCGTATGCAACTCCCAAATGTTATTGCATAGGTCACCCCCGAAGAAAAAATTACTTATTACCTGTTTGAATTTTCTCATAGCAATGGTATATGAATTGTTCTTCAAGATTCATTAACTTCTTGTGAGATACATGGTTCTTTATTATTTCCATTCTACATATAGGTAGCTAATGGTCAGTAAGATTGTTACAGTGTGAGATTATCTACTGATTTTAGTGTCTTGATTTAAGATGCAGAGAACCTAAAATTATCAGTTCTAGGGACAGCCATATTCAAGTCCCATTATACACAGTTTCAAGTTGTCCTCCAAAAAGAAGGACAATACCTTTAACGTCTCCATGGAAAATGTATTTGAAGTGACTTGGCTTGCATCATGTGGAAACTGTAGCAGCTGCAGAGTCTAGCCCTATATGGTAGTACCCAGTTTACTCATAAAAGCTAGTCATCTTATCTAGAAATAACAGAGGTGAGAAGACAGCCTTTTCCATCACATTCCCCTGATCTAGAACGCCAAGTTCCAGAAGAAAGAGCAATTAATGGCTGCACCAAGTTCTCACACATGCAAGGAAGCTGAATTATAGTTGCAGTCAGACATTAGTTCTGAGCTTTACGTCTTTGAAAAGCATACCTTGAAAACTTCCTAATATTGCAAACAGATTGTATGTGAAATTATAATTTGAAACAAAAGCAAACATTATCTTGTGCTACTGCAACAAAACACTAGTCTTCAGCAGGACAGAATTTCTACACCCATTGCATCTAAGTTACAGGCATTAGTAAAAATTTCTCAGTAATAAATTATTTCTTTGGATTAGCACTAGAGCAGGATTGGTTTCTTGAGAACATTTGTGGTGGCATGATCTGAGTCAGAGAGATTTTACTTCGTTTTCTGGTGGATTTGGAAATGAGGTGTAGAGAGGAATTGTCTCACCTTTCACTGAAGTGTGATCCCTTTTGTCTCACCCTTCTGACCTGTCCTTTTCACACTTCTTGTATCTGTCGATGGTTCCTCACTCTATTTTTTACTCACATTTATCATAGAATCACAGAATCATAGAATCATAGAATGGTTTAGGTTGAAAGGGACCTTAAAGATCATCGAGTTCCAACCCCCCTACCATAGGCAAGGACACCTCCCACTAGATCTGGTTGTCAAAGCCCCATCCAACCTGGCCTTGAACATCTCCAGGGATGGGGCCTCCACAACTTCCATGGGCAACCTGTTCCAGTGTCTCACCACCCTCAGAGTGAAAAATTTCTTCCTGAGATTTAATCTAAATCTACCCTCTTCCAGTTTGAAGCCATTACCCTTTGTCCTATCAGTACATGCCCTTGTATTAAGTCCCTCTCCAGCTTTCTTGTAGGCCCCTTTCAGATACTGGAAGGCTGCTATAAGGTCTCCCCGGAACCTTCTCTTCTCCAGGCTGAACAACCCCAGCTCTCTCAGCCTGTTCTCACAGCAAAGGTGCTCTAACTCTGTGGTCGTCTTCATGGCCTTCCTCTGGACCTGCTCCAACAGTTCCATGTCCTTCTTACGTTGGAGGCCCCAAAGCTGGATGCAGTACTCCAGGTGGGGTCTCACGAAAGCAGAGTAGAGGGGCAGAATCACCTCCCTCGGCCTGCTGGCCACACTTCTTTTGATGCAGCCAAGGATATGGCTGGCTTTCTGGGCTGCAAGCACACATTGCCAGCTCATGTTGAGCTTCTCATCTACCAACACTCCCAAGTCCTTCTCCTCAGGGCTGTTCTCAATCCATTCTCCACCCAGCCTGTATTTGTGCATGGGATTGCCTCGACCCACGTGCAGGACCTTGCACTTGGCCTTGTTGAATTTCATGAGGTTTGCAAGGGCCCACCTCTCAAGTCAATTTAGTCAATCTCAGGCTTTGTGCTCTTCATCCTCACGTAGTCTTCTTGCCCAAACAGCCCTCTTCTTATTCCTTCAAGTTATTTCATTCAGTGTATTATCCCATAACTGGCGTGATCCTTCTACTCATCTAGCAAACTTCCAGGCTGCATCTCTTTTCTCATTGGCTTCCTCCCTTATGCAAATGTCATCCTCTCCCTCAAACTGCTTATCCCAAACTCTACCCAGTCCATGCCAGTTATCCCATTTATTCTGGCATAGGATAAAGGTATATAATTCTGAAGCCCAGTGTCCTTGCTTTGATAGCCCTTGCTTCTACCTGCCCCCAACCTAAAATTTCCAGTTTCACTTTGAAAACTTGTATGCATCTTCTGTACTGAAAACTAGAAAACACAATGTTTGTGGTCAGGTTTATTATAAAAAGAGTACATGGGGTAATGTACTGTACACTGTATATTGGTTGATCTCTTTGTATTAATTATGCTAATCTTACAAAGCACTTATAAATGTGTTTAACTCTTAGCATTCTGAATAGACTCAGTAGAAGTAGCCAGCCAAGGTTAATGGCAAATAACATTTCTGTTCAGATATTCAGCTGTGAAATACTTAAAATAGAGTATTTAAAAAATGTTTTTAATGTTAAATTAAGCTTAACAGAATTTCCAGTCCATTATGCCAGTTTACAAGAAATTGATGTATCATCAAGTGCAAAGGAGTTTTATATATATATAGAGAGAGAGAGAGAAAGATATATATATTTTTCTTTTCTGTTTGTGTACCTGTGGTCCCAAAGCATCATACAAGTTATTAGTTCAATGAAAAGCATGTTTCCAAAAAAGAACAGCTTGAATATGTTGCAAGTAAAAATGTTGCAATCTGCAAAATATTTTGCAGATACGTATATTAAATCCAGACAAAAATAGAAAAAAACCTATACAGATTCAGACTCATTTCTGATGACTGAAGTGTGTTGTTCAAAACAAGTAAAACATATATTAAGGTTGTTCTGATACATCTGGGCCTTCTTTAAATGCTGACCACCTGAAATGTTTAGGGAGAGAAATTGGCCTGTGAGATTCACAGCCCAGACTCTCAAGTCAGCTTGAGAGGTCAGCTCACCTAGGCCACAGATTACAGAAGACTGCAGCATGCTGGATTTTAGTTCCGAACAGCACTTCTGCATCTTTTCAGTTTTTTCTGTCAGGCCTATAGCCTGAATACTTTTACTTTTTGCAGTTTCCATAAAGGCAGATCTCGTGGTATGCAAGTTGCTGGGAGACTATAGGAAAGCGGGACTACTTTGTGGATACCTTCAGCTGCATACTTTTGATACCCAGATCTGCCATGATCCTAAAGCAGATTATGCGACCAAGTAATCATTGATTACTCCACTACTTCTGCATTTATCTTTTTTTTTTTTTTTTTTAATGCTGCAGCCACTGATGGGGATACTTTTGCATAAGGTCTTGACTCACCTGTCTAATGTATCTAATAGCAGACAAAAAAAAAATTCTTGGCAAGATCCCTTGGCTCTTTTCAGCTTTGCAAATCTGTCTGTCAGGCCTCAATGATGTAAAACATATAGTATGAACAGGCCAATTTATTTTCAGTGCAACAATAAAGCTTGTTTTTAAGTCTCGTTGAAATTAATCACAGGTGTAAATGCATTGGCTGGGCAGGAATGGATTGTTGAATTGTATTAAGTACATTTTTATAATTAATCTAATCATGCTGTTGCTCACCACATGCGGGAGGTAGTCAACATGTAGGTAAGACTGTTGATCTGAGGCAGAGTTTTGACTTGTTAACTACTTGCAGAAAGCACTTGTCTTTCTCCTTGCATTGTTCCATTTATACAGAACTGAGTATCTGAACATGGAACAATGGTTGATATAGTACACTGACAACAGAAGGCTTCCCTAGAGGGGGGAGTGAACTCATTACTCTTTTCTGCTATGGTCAGTGTTACAAGGTGAAGGACCTTTCAAGAACCTTCCTTCTTCTTGTTTCTTCCCCTCCCCAGCCCTTATCTCTAGGTCAAAAATATGAAGCAATGATTCCCTTTCCAGAGCCACGATATACAACATTTCTTATTATGTTTAATGAGCATGGGAAATACGATTTGTAGTTTGATATATCAAAAAATAATATTTATTCACACTACTGTAAATAGCAGTAACCTACTAACATATTACATGACTTCTAAAAATTCAGTACTTGAATCTAAATTAAGAATTAGACAACTCAGTAAAGTATAGCTCTTAAAAGTTGTCAAGGACTAAATTCTTTTCTTACAAGCTGAATAAAACCCAAGTTAGTCCAGGGAAAAAAGAAGATATTAACTCAGTATTGTGTGTCATTGTCCTTACGATACTCAATGAAAAAAAAAAAGAGTATCTATGGCATATTATATTGTGGTGCCTGATTTTATTGTGACATAGATGTGACAAAATAACAAAATCTATGTGACACAAGATAAATAAAATTTGAAAGAAATGCAGAAGATTTGATATTTAAAATGTTGCAGAGCCAATTTCCAAGTTTGAAAATGTCTTGCCCAACTTCACAAATACAGAATTTCTTATTTTGAAAATAAAATAAATTTTGGAATATAAAGCCCCAGGAACCAGAAAACTTGTGTTGCAAATTGATCTTTTGTTCATTTTAATAAGAGAGAGTTCCATTGTGTACGCATTCAGTATACCAGAGAAAGGGAAATTATGCCTGGCACTCGAAAATACTTTCACTCATTGCCCACCCAGACAAGAACCAGGCATTGCTGCTGATCGAACAGCAAAGTTTCACATTGATTTCAGTGTGCTTTGGATTTTATCTTTAATAGATGAAATAACCTTGTGTATAAATATTGGATAGGAAATTCTTTCTGGTCTTTAGAAATCATAAAGAAAACCTACAGTAAGAGACAGAGGCTGTGATAATGAGATGAGGCAGAGGAACTTGGCACTTCATGGGCTTATAGCACTTTACAGCATCACTGGCTCCTGGTTTCTGCATGGTGAGTACATGCCACACTGGGCTTGTTGACTACCTGTATCTGTACACAGAACTAGATCTATTCTCACAGAAAAACCTCTACAGTTTCTGTAGTTTAGCAAAGTCTGAAAGAGTGTTTGAGAATAAAAGTGAGCCTCTGTAACCTGTGAAGTTCCTCCTTCACCAGACTGAAAATAGTTCAAGCTTTGCCAAAATTTCTCTTGGATATCTGGAGACGAGTCCAAAATTTGAGCAGAAGAGTGTGGGTTTTAGGAATGATTAAATACAGTAAGAAACAGATTGACTTCTACTAGAGTTATGGAAAAGGATCCTGCACCCTTTGGAATAACAAGAGAAATTTTAAGCTCAAGAAATGTGTTAGTTTTGAACATGAATGGGGTGTTTCTGTGCGGTGCTGTCTTCATGATCTGAGCTGTTTAAATGCAAGCTGCCCTCAGCATCTGCATGGAAGCTATGCAGAAGCCATAAGAATGGCATGTATTTAGTTCAAGCACTACCTGATCAGATGCTTCCACATAAGAAACGCCTTAAATTTGGACATAGGAAATTACACCTTTATAACCACAGGCATAATTTTATCTGTTTGTTTGTTTATTCTTCCCCTAGCCTAGTTAAAATTCATGCTGTTGCTGCTGTGTTACAAGAAGGGAAGATGTGCACTACCTGCATAGTAGTAGCTGAAGACATTATATAGAGACCAAGTATAGAACATGACCATCTTCCGTTAGAAGACCAGTGGGAATATTATATCCAGAACCTCCAATTTCATATTTAGAAAAACAAATGTTTTTCTTTCCTAGTGTGAACTTTTTGAGTGCTTGGCTGCTGTGCAAGGTGTGTAGTTGTTGCCAGTCTTTAGCTCATCAATACACATCCACGTCTTCGAAAATAATAACAACTCTTCATCCTCTTGCTGCATGAAGAGCAGATCCTTCTCAGAGCACAGTACACAAAATAACAGAAATAAAATACATGTAATCTAAGAACAAGAATCTTCATGGTAATCATTATTGCAAACACTTTATCTATACTTTATTTTTCATCAAATATCTCTTGGTTTATATTGCTTGTATAAAGATGTTTTATATCATTTTATAATATTACTAAAACTACAAATAATCTTAGTAATGTAATTCCCAGGTTATACACCATAGTGTTCTTCTACGTGGAACTGCTTCTGCACCAGAGTAACTTTATGAATGCTAGTAGGCCTACTAGCATTATGTGTGAAAATTCCTTGACAAAAGTCACCTAAGCATATTTTTTGATAAATAAGGTATAACACCAATTTTTTAGACAATGAAACAAAAATACAATATTGGGAGGAGGCAAGGTTGATTTTTTTGTTTGTTTCTTCCTAAAATTCTATTCAAGAGTATGCCTTGTATGAGGGAAGAAAAGTTGGCCTTTTGTGTCAAAATTATTCTCATAAATGGATATATGCAAAACTGTAACATCTTTGATAGAATTCAACTATCCACATGAGAGTTTCCCATATGTCATTTTTGTGGGAATACTCCAGGCAGCAGGTTTGGTTTAATAGAGCTTACAAACCCTCCCCCAAGAGTTACAAAACTTTTAACACCATAAGCCATTAGGTTGGACTGAGGACTCTGGCAATGAGTCAGGGATGAATATGGACCATTGAACTTGTTTACAAAGAAGGAAGGGGACTGAAAAAGAGATGGGGGAAGAGAGTTAGTTCTGGTTTCCATTTGTCAGTCCTGAGACCTAGGGTCTGTTTGCTCATGTGGTGGCCGCACAAGAGAGGTTAAAAATAACAGCATACTGCAGTAGTGTGTCTAAGTCTTATTTATTCTCTTGTCTCTGGCATAATACAGTTAAAAACACAAGTTATCAAAAACAAAACAAAGAGTGTGAATAACACCATCAGCTGAAAAATGTCAGCAGAACTCTGTGAAATACATTGATTTTCAGTTATACAAACTGTTTGCAGACTCAAAGCAGTGTTTTTCCCACTTCTAGATCCAGCCATTTCAGTTTGGTCTGAGTTTTCTTGAGTTTCAGCTTCCTATGGAACCCAGATGCCAATCAGGCTCCATAACATGGTTTGTAACTCTTGAGTTCAGCTGCCTGCTACCAATGTCCCCCCAGGATGGTTCCTCCTCTGGCCTCTGACCCATACCCACCTCTCGATCAGGAGAACTTAATGTTCCTCATTTTGTATGAAATGACACATAAAGCAGTATGTCTCCCCCAAAGCAAAGCCCACATCCTGACCAGCTAGTGCAGAAGCATGCCAAAGTAATTTGTTATCTGCAGAAAACTGTGGATCTGTTGGTACTCAATGACTAATGTACATGCATCTCTGTTGAACTGGTAAACATGTTTTCAGAAGCTAGAGGTTCTCATGGATGATGTGATTCTTTTCCTGGCTTTTTGCTGATACCTTACGTGATTATAGCCATTCAACTGATTACCTGTCAGCTGTGCATCAGTTCATACATATTCAATATTAAAAAAATCAACATCTGCTTCAGAGAAATTTGAACCTGAAACATTTATGTTTAACTGTGATATTAATTTGGGAAAGAAGTGAAAGATACACTATAGCTAGGATATTTGTTGAAAACCCTTAGCTATGTGGTGGTTGCCTTAGATTTAGAATAAGCACTAAGAGCCATGAGTCCTCAAGGAATATGCTACCCAAAGAACTTCTGAGTTGCTCTTTCTTCCACCCCATGAGTATTTAATTACTTACACAGACTGTTCATAACAGGAGAAACCGAGTAGAGCAGGCTCATTTCTAGTGTGTGCTGTCACCCATTGAACACCCTCCTTTCCAGTACAGATAGAACATTTTTTAACTGGACAAGTTTTCATTGAAACTCATGAATTCTTACAATATATGAAACTAATCAACATTTTCCAACAGATTTTACTTTATGCAAAATACTTAATGTACCCAAAAATGCATTTTTAAAAACGGCTGAGAAAACTGCAGGATTTGATCCCATGGGTGCCATCCAGGAGTCACGATTTACTATATATTCTCATCTACATATGTGTAATCCTGAAAAAAAACAGAAAGAATTTTCTTTGTCTTCAATTCTACCATGGTGCCATGACCCCTGTACGAATATGGGAAAAAATGCAAAATGAAAGGTATAGTTTATGTGAATACATTGCTTAAACTAGACAATGAAATATTCTTAGAGAAGGTTTAAATTTACATAATTCATTTTGCACTGCAGTTCTTCAAAGTGCTTTTTGTAGTCAATATTTGAAAATGAAATTATTTTATTTCAAAACATACACTCTTAGGCTTTTATTATCTCCCTACACACCTACTGCTTGCCACCCACAGCATATTTTTGTTTGTACTGTACTGAACATACACCAGTCTATGGAGACATCACGTCCATTTTCAAAGCCTTTGTTCTGGAAATATACATCATGTCTGCTACTGCAATATAATGCTTTCAGTCTATTTATGTGCTTTAGCTGAGTAGTACAGATATAACCCTGTTTCTTATTTACAAAACAAAGCATCCATATTGTCTGATTTCAAAATTTATTCCTCACATTCCTCACTACATTTATTTTAGAACATATACAAGCAAGACAGCATATCCTAGTCCTTTGCCAAACCATCTCCTTCCTCTAGGAGGTTTATTTACCGTTATTTAGAAGTAAATAACTTGTTCTTATTTATTTAATAATTATACAAAACAGTCATTTTCATATAGTAAATCATGAAGTGAATAAGTTTTCAGCAGCAAAAACAATTCAACTATGTCAGGTTTTACCAAAATGTCCAGAGAGCAAGGTGAGAACAGAAGCCTTTTTCTCATGAATTCTGATATTTTGTAAATGTTAGATCTCTAGTTAGATGACATATGTGGTGGTGATCCCCGTAAAAATAACCTGTTTATTCACCTTGACCATCAGTGAAAGTCTTTCTGAGATTTCAGCCAGTGTATTGGAAGGATTCTAATGTTACACCTGATGTCTGTTACTGCTGTTTTTAAAATCAGTGCACAGAATAACCCTTTCTCCAAAACTGAATTGGTCATACTATTACTGAGCATGACAACAGTTTCTTGAAGGGTATTTTTTTAAAACTGTTTCTGAAATTTTTAATATACAGATAGGGATTATCTATGAACCACTCACCACCTACCTCCTAAATGATAAACATGGTCGGGTTTCGCTGAAAGCAAAATGGCAAAATGAGCTTAGAAGCTTGCAGCAGCTATCCCATGACTTCTTTTTTTAATAAGAACTCATAAATTGATCCAAATTAAGTTTAAAAAAAAAGACTTGTCATAGCAGCAAGAGCCATCTTTTTTCCTCGCATAAAAGGAAAAAACAAATCCATGTTCAAAGACATCAGATATTCATATCTTACCCTTCAAGTTATTTTACAAAAAAACCCCCACACCCATACCTGTGATTTCTTAGGGAAGAATACTTTTTAATCTCTGAAAAATTCTTTTCATCTTTGTAGAAGAGGGAAAAAAAAAAATATCATGAAAAGAACCTACCTCGGGGTGAGTCCCAGATTATTTTTTCTTTTGGGGAGAGAGTAATTTGGGAGGAAGGCCATCCTTATTGATTTCCCCAGAATTGCTTTTATATTTATTTATTTATTATGCAGCTAAGAAAACTCGCCGTGGGTATGTTGGATCACCCTCTGAGATGCGGCAGTAGGCATAAAATCAGTGGCTTTCTGTAACTCCCCTGCTTAACATTCAACAGACAGGGAGAGGATCTCAATGTAAAACCTGGCTCCGAAACACCACTGTCAACTTCCTGCCCTCCGATAAATGATCCAGAGCTACTCTACATCAGGATGGAAATGTGTTAGGCACTAAAAACCACTGCTTGCATGACATCATTCCATAACAGATTACACTGTAATGTTAGGAATGTAATCATTAGCATTTAAACATGCATAAAATTTAATTAACCTACTTACCAGTTTGCTTAGAACTTTTGAAGGGCTACCTAGAGTCCTCTCTAAGCATTTTATTGCAGAGTTTTGGAAAGCTCACAAAAGAGAGAAGTTCACTGGGATTTTTCTCCCTAAAGCTGATGAGCCATGACAGATGAGCAGATGACCCGAGTTAATTATTATTGAATTCGTTATTACTGCTTTGTTGTCACCCAGCTCAGCCAGGGTAAAATGATGACAGTAGGTATCTCATTAAAACAGCTGTTTCAATTATGTAGCGGCAAATATTTAAAAAGCAGGCCTTCCAAGTTTAAAGCTGTTAGCAAAGTTTGTTTGTGCTGGTTGTGCCAAGATTCTTTGACCGAAAAAGGAGGGGAGAAATATAGTGTCCGTCTTAATTGGTTGGGGTGGGAGAACAGGGATGCTAAGCAGCAGAACATAAAAGGTTGAATATGAGCTCTGTACAAATTTTCAGAGTTTGTGTGTGAATTTGGGTTTTTTTCATCTTTGGCTAAATTCAGTTTTGTTTACTGTACATCAGTTACACTTAGTGCAACAAAAGAGCAGTGTTTGTGTTGATTTCTTTCCAGCTGGAGGAAGTGATATGACTGTAAGGTTTGTTTTAGGTCTTTCTTGTTTTATTTTTAACTGTTTATTGTTTACTAGTTGACATTCATATTTATTCATTTTAAGCATTGTTCTCTCCTTCATAGACAGGAACAAGTCCTGTCTCAGACGCTGTTTCAAAGTCTTTCAATAGCCATTTTGATCTCTAATAGGAACAAAAAGTTTATTTTACTGCACTAACAATTTCCCTAATATGGTTTGCACAGTCATGTTCAGCCCTTTAGAATCAGTGTGTTTCTCTGCAGTGAGGGCAAGGATGTCTCTGTGTACTTAGGTTTTACACCTTTCTGTTTTCATTTTGGTTATTTTTATTCAGGATGAGTATAAAAACACAGAGATGCGTGATATTGACTTGACTTGAAGTATTCTCAGAAGAACATCCTACAGGTTATTGGCTAATTTCTCATTAAGATGTGTTCTGTAATGATATAATTCCTCTGACACTTATATTACCAACAATAACCTCAAAGTCATCATTATTGAAGTAAATGGACTAGTGTCCATTGAGACTGAGTCTGCACTTGGCCTAATATATTTACCCAAGGTGGTGGTTAACTACTTTAACAATTTCTGTAGCTGCAGCAATCAGTTGCATGCAGTCAGTGGCCTGTTCAACCAAAAATCACCTGCCTCCCTGGAGTTGATTAGAGAGGGCCGAGTACTAAAGAGCAGCATGCTGTCCCAGCCATGCAGCTGTGTGGATTTTAGAAAGGCAAATGCTGCTGTGGCATTATGCTTCCTACTGACTGCAGCTACCAAAGTCAGGATTTCCTCAACTTGTCCTGTTTCCCAACATGAATTCTATCTTGGTAGAAAAGAGAATTTTTGGTCACTTTTTTGATTTATGGACATCCAACAGCCTAGTTCTAGCAGTTGTTGAGTTGCTAGTGGCAAATTCTAGATCAGTGGTCACTGTGCATACACAGATTATCTCAACAGTTTGAGCATGGCATGCCCAACATGTCCAGAAGTCATGCCTAGGGTCAGGATATCCACTCATGGTAAATTCTGTGTATCCAGACAGTGTTGGACTTACTGAAAATGGGCCAAATGTAGTTAGTGCATTTGAAACATCCCATGTAGAAATATGAGAGCCCAATGACAATCTCTCTGACGTTAGTTCAGAAGGAGGTCTATGAATTTTCCAGCTCATAGAAACACATAAGGAACATCCCTTGAAACTTATACGTAGATTTTACTTTCAGCCCAAAGAAATTGAGAGAACAGTGTCTCCTGTTAAAAGGAAAGTCACGTACTTAATCAGAAGAAATAAAGGGCCATATATAATAATCTTAATCCTGAAGGCAGAACAGTCACTGCTGTTTTTCTCAAAAATAAGTGATCACTATTAAAAAATAAGTATTTGTCAGAGACAAAACAAAAGCATATTTATCATTCCCAATATTTTTCTTTATTTTTAGAGTAAAAAATGCCTGTATAACTCCAGTTTGGCATGTGCTTGACTGCTAATTGTTTCCGTTTCAGAGAATCTAATGTAATTGCTGCTGAGTGGCTCTTCTTTCCCACCAGTCCTGTTTTGTCTCTTACGAGGAAAAAAGCATTCTTGGCCAAGATTTTAATTTTTTTTTCAACCTGTATATAAATTTTATCCCTGCAGTGAAGAGCTCTTACCAGGTGTCCAAGCATCTAAGTTAATTATAACTAGAGGATAAAGCTCTGTATTCATAAAAGTTTTAGATGAAACTTGGCGGTGAGGGAGAAGGGTTGTCTTACAGGTATCATCATCTTGAAGCAGCTTTTCAGCTAAAAAAAACCATCTGAAGTCTTCATTAGGAATTATAAATTTCCAAGTCTCATCATTCCAATTGCAGCCTTTGGGCACAAGTAGGTATTCCAAAATGAAACTCAGCCACTTTCCTCTGTTTTCTACACAGACTTCCCTATGGTTTAATGTGTTTTTTAGTAGTAATCACAATTATTCATCTCTCACATGGTAGCAAATATGCTGCGCACTTGTACTGAATTCAGGGGGGTAGGATAGTCTTTACTATATAATAGGAAAGAATTTGGCCCCATCTAATACAAATTTTTATCTTTGGGAGCCCTCCCAACTGCATAGAGCATGCAAGGTTTTCTTTCGAGGCAGAAAAATTGCTTCGTTGCAAAGAAGCCCTACAAATGAATCAGACCTTCTGGGAGCATGATACTGCTGGAGACTGTCAGTAATGTACCTACATTTCTGCTGATTATGTACCAAGCAGAAAGGGAGCAATCCCAGGTGAGAGCCTCAAGGCAGAAGCACGCTGAAGAGAAAGGCCCATGTAGTTGGAGCATCAATGCTCAATGCCTAGTGCTGAAGAGTTGAATAGACAGACCACTACCCCTTCCACTCCTGTGAAACGATCCTTTGTGAGAAGAGGGGGTCAAAGAGCCCCAAAGCAGTCAAGGGAATTTCTACCACTGTTTGGAAATGGGAACTGGGGCTGCTTCTCGGTAGGAT
>VFFE01007239.1:1062687-1095187 GCA_008921705.1 Burhinus oedicnemus | reverse complement strand
AGTAAGAAGCATAAGGAAACTAGGCAGTAAAAGAAAAAAGGGAACCATGGGAGAATAAGAGGAGATGGGATCATAACAGGTCAAAACATAGGCATAGCATTGGATTCAAAGACCAAAGAGGAACACAGAAGCAGGCTTGTGTTATGTACAAGATGTGGCTTTATATGAGTGAAAAGTGACTGAAGTAGCTTTGCATATCCATATTATGTAGACACTGTGATTCTGCGATGAAGTGCAGAAGGAAAGGAAACAGGCAGATGGGACCATTAGGATCAGAGAGAAGATGTTACCCACGAGAAAGTTGAGGTACATTACAAAATAACTTGGCAAATGTAGGAAAAGAAACAAAAAAAAGGGAAACACCAGCTTTGGCAAAAGTCTAGAGAAAAAGACAAAATTTAGCAAGGTGTTCACCAAAATTCAACTAAACTAGCAAGGAAGTGGAAGATGCCCCAGTGCTCAAGATTAGCTTCTGTGAATGCTTCGTGGAAGAATGAGGGAGCGAAGGTCAGTGAGGGAGACCAAGCCTGGCAGGAACATCAGAGTAGTGAAGCTAGTAAGTAACAAAAAGGGGATAAGTAATGGAAGGGTATTTGGTGGGAGTGTTCAGAGACAGAACCTGCCAGAGGAAATAATTACATTTAGATGAGAAAATTATGCTGAATACTTAGTTATGTGGGCAGGTGACAGTGTGGATCTTTTGAGAAGAGGGGGATCATAAATGACAGCTGTACCTGAAGCAGGAGGCAGAGATTATAAGTAATGTGCAGGTTAAGTACTGAGTTATAAAACTACTTTTTAATGCAGTAAAGATCAGAGGGAACTTGCCTGCAGGATATCTGTGGGGGACGAGGACATCGGAAGAATTGTCTGTATTAGACAGAGAGAGAAACAAGATACTGGGTCACAGAGGGAGACAAGGTTGAGGAAGGGATGAGAATTTTCCCATTTCTTAGAAATTATAAGAAAATAAATATGTTATTTACAGACCAATGGCTAGCCCAGGAATAGCAAAAATTCCTCCTAAAAAAATGTAATGAATAGTGAAAATAGAAATTGTGAAGAAAGATATAAAAAATGGGAAATGTTGAACTGACAACACAAGAACTTCTGCAATAATTTCTCACTTGTCTTTAATGGGGCAAGAATATTTACACGAATATATTGAAGTCCCTGAGTTTCTACATCAGATTTATTTATTTTATTTTCTCCATATGGACAATGTCATTCTACTATTAAAAGTCAAAATTAAGGTCAAAATTAAAAAGATACCACTTTCCTTCTTCTCACCCCTATATATATATGCTAGTGGGGTCTGTAGGTTGAAATAATAGGGGCAAATTAAAAAAAGCATATATAACATGCTTGGTTGTCCAGGACTATGTTCAGATGAGAGCTTTTGTTTTGTTTCTCATCAGAACTACAGAAACCAACTTGACACAGCATGCCAGCATATTCAGGAATTATCTGGGAAAATCATACGCAAAGGCAATGCCAGTTAGGAGTGGTGATTTGCTTGAAATCATTTGTAATAGTCATGAGCAGTTTGATCGTTTCCCCAGCCTTTTGAAGCCGTGTGATTTGTGCTGTAAAGCTAATGCTGGCAATAAAGAACCCATGCCTATCTGTTAATCAGGTTGAAGATGGCAGCTGTTTCACATCAAAAGGATTTTAAGACAAAAGCAGAATAAAATACAAGACAGCCAGGGAAAGGAAAATTCTATTCTTTGTCAGAGGCTAAAATGAATTGTGATGATTTAAACAATTCCAGTGAAGACCTCTGTGTACACTGAACAGATAGTGGGGAATATTGTGTTTCATTGATGAAGCATTGATACAATCAGCTTCAGGACTCACTGAATGCCTTGAAATCTTTTCTAATTCCCTTACTTTTCAAAGTCTCTAACGTGTTGGAGAAATTTACAGTCTCATCCTTTGTTGCCACAGCCTTCAAAATGGCATTAATTATTGTGGCTTTTTTTCTTAGAGTTATACAATAAAGGTTATTAGATATTATATTTCTGTCATTTAAAGGAGGTTTTTTTAATTCTAGCAGAAGATTTCTGATTTATTTCAAATGTTTCTTCATTTATGTCACGTGCTGTGACCTGGTAAAGAGACCCAGTAGGAGAAAGGACACTTCTATCTTTTAGCTTAGATGAAAAAGAAGTCTGAAAGAGCTGTGAAGTAAAATGTGGGGCAAATCCTTGTCTCTTTGCAGTCAGTAAGAGTTTTTTCTGTTGACTTCAGCAGAGCCTAGATTTACCCCCCTGTGCACAAGAAAGACCTGTGCTGTGTTGCTTCAGATTTGAGCAACTCCGACAAAACTTTCTTATGTTGGTTTTATCAAACCAGGCAAACACCTTTAGATATGGTATTCTGGTTTTAGTACTCACCATTCAAAGACTGTACAGGATGCAATTTTATTAATATATTAATGAATGTTATTTTATTCTAGCAAAAATAAAGCAATTAAGCCATACTGGTAAATAATTTACGTACATGTTATACCTTTTCCTTCCTTGCCCAAAACCAGCTGTCTGGTTTCTCTGTATGGAGGGACTGTTAATTTTATAGGTAAATGATGAATTATGGAATCATATTATAACAATGTCTCTCTGCCTAACACATCTAGTCAGTGTCTTACAATCAATGTATTTTGAGACTTGCCCTACACTTCAAGAAGCCTCAAACAGGATAAATAATCAAGCCCACAATATTTTACCTTTTTGCTTCCACAAATTGCACACAGCCAAAGGCTAAGATGGGTAAGATTATAATATTACTGACAGCTTTCCTGTACACCTAAACATTAGCAGTTCTCAGTCTTATAGTATCAGATATAGCAGGCTTTAACTTGAACTTTAAATGGATACCAGTGGGAAGGGCACGGGCTTGCACTTCAATGAGACCCACAACTCTTTTTTAGTCCATGAATGTGTCAAGATTACAGACTTTAAGTTCATGGTGTTTTTAGATTTTTTAGAGAGGGCTTTTATGACTCTCTCTGGGTTTTGTAGAGTTGGACAAAAGCACCTGGTTTTGCAGATGTAGGGAAGTGAATAAATAGTCCTAATAAAAATCTTAAACACTCATCGAGAATTTCCTGAAATATTTCCTCAGTAACATGCTTGACACATATTTGCATTTATTTCCTCATGTACACAAAAAATATGGTGATGAATATCTGCACTGTGCTGTATCTTTGTACATTTACCATGTACTTATTAAAATTACCAAAAAATTACAAAGAGTATCACATATGTAGTCTCTGCAGAGGAGAAAAGGAAGCAAATGTCAATATGTTGTCAACTTACAAGGTTTTATCTTATTAGTTGCTAAACAGATTTAATACATGTTATAGTTAGTGCAGAAACACAGCCTGATTAAACACTAAAGACATTGGTGACTTCAGGTTGTATCACAATCATATAGTATGCACTAATAGTGTACTCATTTATATGCTTATATGTTTTTGTTGTGTCTTTTTTTACTTAAATGAAATATGTTTCTTTTTTTTTTCCCCATTCTGTACCACTCTGTTCCTGTACCTTAGTAAAGCTAGCTACAACTGTTACTGTAGCTGAATACATGGGCAATTATTTTCAAACAGCTGGAAACTTTTTAAGGCTCGTTTTCCTGCTCTGCAAGGTATTAGTAGGAAGCTCTTCTTTAATGATGGATTGCATGGCCCTGCCTTAAGACTACCTACATTTTCAATCTCCTTTTTCTTATACTTAACAGTGAAAAGGTCTGTAACTTGAACCACACAACTATCAGGTTCCACACAGGAGCCTCACTATTTGGCAAATTATTTGCCTTTGTTGCATTCATTTTTGTTTATAAAATACTAATTACCTCTTTTATTGTTTGAAGAGATTAAAAGTTAATAGGAGAAACTAAATAAACAGAATGCCATTCTGCACAAACTATATAAGCTGGTAATTAATTTCTGGCCTCCTCTGAGCTAATTAACTCATATAAAGAAATGAAGTTAATGAACCATAATTCTAGTCATACAAGTGTAGATACAAGCAGTTTGACTTAATGAATTAATAAGATATTTCCTTTCTTAGAGGTTTTTCAATTGTGTTCCTAGTCTGTAGGCCTTCTTAATGTTTCTTTCTGGCTAAAATATTTAATAAATGGCAGGGCAACCTGGAGATGGGACTTTGCAAATTTTACTGTCATGTAGGAGACCACAATTTCAGAGCAAACGGGGAATTCTAGCTCAGCTGGGTGATGAATCTTTGATACACAACAGGGATGTTTTATTCCAATTGGAGGTGATGCAGTAACCACCTTAGACTGAAAAGTAACAGTTTCCAAAAATGCAGTCACTTTGCTTTATCTGGATTAAGGTGTAAATAAAAATGAAATAATTAATAATTATAATAGTATCCCTTTGGCTGAGTGAAAGGATCGATTGTTAGTTTAGACTGCTGACAACCTTTCTATCAGCATTTCATCGGGAATTTGCACTGTTATCTGAGCATGCTGTAATCAAAACTTGAGTCAGATGTATAATTCTTAGTTAATCCTCAGGAAAAGATTGTGTATCTGATGCTTCCTGATTTCTTCTGGAAATTAAACTTATTTTGCCTGTTTTGCCACAGTACCAATACGTTAGTTTTTACCACACTAAATTGATACCTCATCAAATAGACCTTGCCCTAAAGAAAATAATTTATCCAGTGGAAAAGTCCTTGGAAAACCCTATCTCTTTGTCTCTGATTTGCAAGCCATCCCCTCTGTAAAATGTTGGTGTGATGTTACTAATACTCCCCCAAACAGAGTTGCGTCTTATCCATTTATGAAGTATAAACCAAACTTCCACGGAGTACGGTTTTCTGCAAGACTGATTTTCCATTCTTACCGGTTTTCCCTAATTACATGAGAGGAAACATGATTGAATGGGTTACTTTATTCTTAATATTTTACAAATGTTTTAGGAGTATTTATTGATAAACAGTCTTCAAAACATGCTGCTTCTAACACTTCAAGAAAAAGAACCTAAGCAGAGGAAAAAAATTTAACATTTTGAGGTTTGATTTTTCCCTTCACTACTGGAGTACGCAACATATTTGGGCATCTGTTATGAAACCCGGATCTTCATGAATCAGTGAAAGTTTTTTTGTTGATTTCAGATGGATTTTCATCCCTAATTATTTCATAAGGAGAAAATAAAACAGCAGGTAAAAAGTCTTTACATTATTCTTAGTACCACACTGCTCTATATACATATATTCCTTGCTTCCTTTTCCTTTTAGATGAAAACTTCTCTTGTCCTATTATTTTAAATATGTCATTTAACTAAGTGTCAGCAGTCTCTGTTTCAGACCTTTGACCTTGGATTGTGACCAGGTGATCAATTTTGTTTTCCTTGGGCCTGAAAGCACAGCTGACGCAGCTTTAGAAATGTATTTCATCTTGATTTAGTAACTTTCATTTATCCATCTCCATTATTTACTTAGATGCTAAGAGTACATCCTTTCTGGGCTATTTGTTTCTAATTGATGAGGTAGACATACATAAACATGCCGCAGTCACTGAAAGTAAACAGCGTCTGTACCTAAAATGACCAGCATTTTTTTGATTATGACTATGACAGCACTTGTTCTTAATGAAAACAATGGCTGCTTAGTACCAGCATGCAATCTAATTAAAAAGTAAGATTCCAATAAAACCTGTTTCAAAGCAATTGGTCAATATCAAACCCATGAAGGAAAACTTAAGCATGATAAAACACGATTTAGCTAAAGAAAATATTGGTGTACCATTTCAGGTTCTGCTCAAATAAGAATATAATTTCTTTTTTTTTTGTTCCTGAGTCCATTATGACTCTGTGATGCTGACTCTACAGATCCAAATTATTAGATCCAAATATTTTGTCTATCCAAATCCACACATAGCAGACTCAGAGCACTGGCAATATCACATGAGGTTCTACCATAGCCCATATGTGGGAGATATCTGCAAAGAAAATGCTACAGGACCTTTTTGAATAGGTGACAGAATTCACTCTGAGCATAAATAATAAGCTATCACATATTATTTCAAGGCCCAATTTTAGCCCTCAGGATAAGCGTGCATTTTACCACGAAGAAACATTTACTCATTTATGAAAGGTAGGCTGGTGCCTTCACTGAACAAAACAGGTTTTTTTAGGAAACAAAGTTATTTTTATCCTTGATTACTTGTAATGGTGTGTGAGATGCTGCCAGTTAAAAACTTACATCCTGTCTTACAAGCTCACTGTACTTCCTCCAGGACAACCAATAGAGTGCCATCCAGAGCAGCCTCCAACTATAACTAGGTGCCTTACCGTATTTTCGAATGATCCTGTCTTTGCCAAATCAAATTCTTGTCTTTTCCAGATCAGGTCAAAACCAGAAAGTTCACACACTGTCAGAGTTCATCCTTGATTAGGAACCCAGCTGAGGAATATATCATGCTAGAAAAGTTTCTGATTAAGAAACTATTAAATGATTCCCTTTTGTAGGCTTCACTGCCACTAGATTCCTCCTATAAAATGATTCCCATCCTTCTGACTTTAATCTTTTTTGAGATGCTTCAGAGTGCTACAAATACATTACTGGGAAGGGTTATGCACAGAGCTTGAACTACAGATTTCAGAAGCCTAGTCTCGTTTTTTAATAACAGCTTTTAAACTTGTATATGTATTACAGCTAATCTTGTCTTCCTTCAGAAAAGGACATGTTTTCAACATATGTTAATGAACAGTATCAAAAATCATGCTGTTAATGGATAAAAGTATATCCTAGCATACTTGAGACGAACTGCCTGAACAAGGTAAAATTAAACTGTGGCTTCCTGTCTCCACTATGAATTGACATATGGGTGTTCTGTACCAAGCTTTATCTTTTTTCCTTAGTTTGTTTGTAGGCTTGATTATTACTAAAGACTAAACCCTATGTTTAAGACCGTACAAGTTAATACTCCTGAATTAACTTTTAACTTGCTTTTTTTTTCCTAGTCCATAATCAGATAATCTATGAGCAGAACTGTCTAATAACTTTTTAATTTTAGGATTTTTTTTTTAACTATCTAATAACTTTAAATATTCCCAGCTCCTATTGGGGTGATAGAAGGAATTATTTCATATTTCATATCCTGTGCTGTGCTCTTTATAGCTTGTTCTACTGCCAGATAGATGATGTACAAGTATTTGGATACTTTGTTTTTGTTAAATACTTTAATAAGGCAGACGAGAATGCAAAAAAGACAAGCATTCCTGAAAGGTGACATTTGGTGGCTGAGTTTACAGAAGAGAGTCATATTACCCCGTGGTGCTGCTCTAGCCATGCGCCCGTTCAACAGTCTGTTTAATGTAACTGCCTGTACACTTGACCTGCACTTACAGACTTGAGCATTCAATTCCAAATCGTACCACAAGCAGCCCACCTTGAATAGCTGCTATGTGACACATCTACAATCCCTTTGGATTAGATACTTCCGTGCAGAAAGTTTCCCGTAGTTTTGGCACAGGGAATAATTTTACTACTTGCGATTACCACATTCCTTTACCAATGGCTGGCCGTCAATGAGGATAGGGGGAGCCTATGCATTCTAGCAACAATGAAGGGCAAGTTGGCAAAAGCAGATACCTAAAACCCTGGCAGGCTTTTTCCACCATGGTTCATGCAACACTGGATACACATATGTTTGTTAGCATTCTAAAAATAAAACAACGGTTTTGACCATTATTGGGAAGACATAGTTTTAGCAAAATAAACTGCTGTTAGAAGATAGCTTTAGTGACTTAAACATATTAATGCTGAGATATAAATCACAGGGTCCTTCCGCATTTTCATTATCTTCCTCTGAGGATTTACTGTGCTATAAACAAGATTCTATAGGAAATCCACCCATATATAACAATTTATAGTGTGATGTCAAGCATATAAGGATTAACACTGAAATCATTATATCTATATTTTAACCATAGTTGTAATCAATTATAGTTATGTAATTTTGGGTTTTTCCAGTCCATTTTTAATACACTGTGGTTGCTGTATTAATACTTTTTTGGTTGTTGAGAGGAATAGCAAATGGTTTCTTAAATTAGAGAAAGAAAAACATTGAATTCTTAAGCAGATAAAAAAGGCTTAAATACATCATGATTAAACCATATGTCTTGTACGATCATCTCTTAAGTACTATAAGTCTTTACAGATGTACTGACCTCTTGGATTCCACAGCACAAATGAATCCCATTGCAACTGTGATATATTAATATTTGTCAAAGTCCTCCAAATTGAAAAGATTTTCTTTTCCTAGTACATGGGATTGCTTAGTTGAAAATTAAAGTTCTTGTACAAACAGAGCTGACGTTTTGTTGCCTTCTATTCTGGGGAAATTTCTCCCTCCTTCCATTAAATAATATTTATTGTGTTTCATTTTTAATAGCATGAGAACAATGCTGGCATATTCATAGTTGTTGGAAAATGTTCATTGCATCTTTGGGTGTAAATGTAGTTGAGAGTACCTAAGCATCCTAAAGACCAGCCCACCTGCATGTGTAGCTTGTCTGACATAGCCAAGAAATCAGGGTAGAACATGTGACATTATTTTTTTCATGGTTTCCACTTTGCTATTTGGTTTCAGTGGCTAGCTCGGTCACCCAACAACTTAACATTACTTGGAGATGTTCTTTGTCTTGCACATGCCATTGAAAATAGTTTTACCTTAGTAATATTGCCATTTATGGGCATTGTCTTAGATTTGAGAGTTAGAACGGGGATAGAAATGATGTCTGTCATTTCTGCTGTTGTAGGCTCCCTGCAACAAAAGGACGTGTCACGAAAGCTAACCTTCAAACAGCAGAAAACAGGTATCTTCAAAACATAAATAATGTAGATTGATTTTAGAAAACTAAAGTTTGCAGTCAAAAAAACATCCAATTCATTCATCCAGTTCACCATAAAACGGACTAATTCAGCCCCTAACCTTTAACTCATGTGGAATCTATCTAACATGAAACAGGTAAGCCTGAAGCTTCTAAACTAATTGAGTGTTATGGTTTGAGAAACCCACAACAATTTATTGTCATTTAGACAATTATTCTATTACCTGATGACCCCTCCCCACCCAGGAAGAAAACCAGGAAACCCAGGGGTTGAAATATAAACAGTTTTAATAGAATAAGACTAAATAATTAACAGTAATAACACTAAAGAACCAATAGTGATCCCGATACCAATCTAAAGATATATAAGGATTATGCTCAGCCAACTATATCAGTAGGAACCTGTGCACTCCCAGCAGTGGACAGTGAATGTCGGACACTGCGAGTGCTATAGCTTTGGGAGGAAGGGAAGGCCTCAGGGGTCCAGCACTGGGGCAAGGAGTTCTCTGGATTGTCACCATCAAGGGAGAGGCTTCCTCCTCGGCAAACTTTCTAATTTATATTGAATGTGATGTTCATGGTATGAAATAATCCTGTTGGCCAGCTTGGGTCAAGTGCCCGGGTCTCGCTCCTCATCATCCCTGCACCTGGCTAGCCTGAAAACACTGAGACCTTGACACCCACACACCATAGCTGGCTATAAAGTAAATATTTTCACAAATTCAGACACCAGAGTCCTCCAAAAGTACAATTTTCCCAAGCATTAGAAAGGAAATTAGTCCTGTATCGCTCAAACCAGGACATTGAGTTAATGCAAACACTAGGCAGAGCTTATTTTCAAGTCACGAATGGATGTGATTGATTAAAAAATACCGTCATTTGAGTTTCATCACCTAAGCATTTGGTTTTTAATAGTGATATTTTGAGCCTTAAGATTTGCATCTTTACATCCTTCTTTACACTTCAGTTCTGAATTTTTCATCTCTTTTGAACCGAACAATGAGGTTTTTTTAAATTATATTATTCTTTAAGAAAAATAGTGATTTTTGTTGGATTCAGAATGAATTTTCAATACTGCACTGGAGGAGACCTAAATTAAGGAAATAGAAAACTGAGTTATTGTCTATATAAAGAAGTGTCTGCCTTGAACATACAAGGAGCAAACACTGGAAAATTTAATTCCCAACAGAAAATGGAAAGTGGTCAGAAGATTGTGGATTATATGATGGTCTCTGTGTAGTATGCAAGACTCACTAGTCTGCGGGAAGAAGTAAGGCAGTTTGTGAGCTAAAGCTGTGAATTAATAATTCTGCATTTAGTGGTGTAATTGCAATGACTGAAGAAGAGGATAACATTTTGTGCTGATTTAACAAAAGACTCCGCACTCTGAGAAACACGAGTGATTTTTTCTAAAATGATGGGTATAGCAGAACATACACAATGGCTAAATTACACCTCTAGGAAGAGATAGTGCATAGAGTAGCAAAGTTCATTTACAAAAAAAATTACCTGATGCCTTTTAGTAGGTGGATGATAAGCATAAATAGAGAGGGACAATCACACATGGCAAAATAAGACATATGTTATATAAATATCAGGTTATTGAATGCATGTCACCAATTTTACATATTAAGTTATGCAAAATTCTTCATAATTCAAGTAAGTGTAGCTATTGTACATTGAGAGACAATCTACAATAGTCATGTCAGTTATCCCAATGATCACCTGTCCTCCCCGTTAAAAATATTTGCATGGCTTTTAGTTTGAACTTGCCTAGTTCTGGTTGCCAGCTATTGGATTTCTCAAAAAAAGGAAAGGGGGAGGGGCGGAATCTTTCATAGATCTCCCTGCAAAGTCAGCTGTTACCTCAGCAGAAAATCTCTGTCAAGTTATACTTAAATAGAATGCAATAGATGCAACACATATAAAAAGAAATCTCTGTGTGTCTCTATGTGTCTCTCAAAACCCACCATCAAAAACTGTTCATGGAGGGAGGCCAGCGGATGTGCTGTATACTGTGAAAGAGGAGGAAAGCTGCCACATGTTTAACGTTAAAATAAACACAGAACTAAAAATTCACCCTTCACTTGGTCACCCAAGCATGAATGGATCGAAATAATAATGACAATGAGAGTAACTTTGCTTCCATACAACAAAAAACAGACATGGTCAATGGCCTTGAGTGCTGAGAGGATACGAGAGACATACAGGGAAGTTACAAGATGTGATTATTCTAATAGAGCATTGTTACTGAACCAGTAGTACAGATTGCACCATCTCAGGGGCACATCAAGACCAGAGAATTTTGACCTGAAAAATAGTATGCTATGAAATAGGGTCAGATATATAGTAATCATGGACAGATCTCAGAAGATTGCTGTGCAGATAGGTGGGATCCTGTAACGACAGCATCGCTTTTTTATGTGGTGTGGAGCACCACATTTGGGTTCCACAAAGCAGACTGAATATAGATGGTTAATTCCTAATGGAGTTTAATACTTTGTGAGAGATGGATAGATTCACTTTTGTCATTCATTACAGCCTTCAGAAGACAAGGGAAACCCAGGATGAACTACTCATGACCGTAGCTGTGTTGCATACTGTATATGTGTGTGAAGCTACCACAGAAAAGATACAATCTCCATGTTGAATAATTCTGATGAAAAATGTCTGTATATAAATCCTGATTAATTCGCGAGGAGGTCAGTTGCAATAAATACGTGGGATGTTCCCTCAGAAAAGGTCACCAACAATGATTCTGCAAAAGCAGCAACTAAAATTGAGGAAACCCTATAGAAATCCGTGCTCCTCAAAAAAGGGGTAAACAAAATGACAGCTGTATGTCTGCTTTTTGCCAAGATCAACGAATGTTCTTTACATTATTAGAGTTCCTTTTAGGTGCAAATAAGTTTTAGTAAGGCTACCAATAGTATTTTCCTTTTTCAGCGTATCGATCACAGTCTAGAAACGCAACAGTTCAGACTTAAGGACTGCACAAAAAACACCAGCAGTTTATATATCCAGGTCTCTTATATTATCAGAAAAAGACTGTGAAGTGTGTAAAAGAAATATATTCTGCTGTAGTCAACCATGTATGTTTATCGACATATTCATGGGAGCTGAGTAGCAATGGAGTCTCCAGAAACAGCAATTGAAAACACTTTCCTGATGGCACCGTTGGGACAATTAATTATTCAGTTTCACATGAAGAAATACGTTAGTGTAGCTAAATGCAGACAGGAGAGAACACAACACTTTAAACAAAGTGTTTCTCATTTGAAGCACAAATTCACGTGCATAGGTCTAGTTCACTTTTGTCAGCAAATACGCAGTTTCCAGTACTGTTGACTGGTCAAAATAGGTATGTTATTGACAGAAGCAGAAAACAAGGTATTCAGTAACATACATACATTTTTTTCTACAGCTCCCTGTCTGTGTGTGTGTCTGTATAATTTTCAAAGATGAAAAACTTCTATGTCACTTGTGAAAGGCATTTTGGATTTGGAAAGAGGTAAGTACATGAGACGTGCTGTTTTGATTTCATATTAATGGATAAATGTGATGATCTGTATTCCAGTACAGATATTAATATCAATACATTGAGTAGTCAAAAGAAGGTAAAAGCATGTATACATTCTAATGGCTTACATGTCATTATATGTCATAAAAGAAAAATAAAGGTGTGAAGATTTTTCCTACACAAGAGAGTCAGTATATAGGTTTCGGCTTAAAAAATGTCAACAACTGAAAATTCAAGAAGCATGTGGTACCTGCAAAACTCAAAACTGAATTCAGTTCTATTTCCTAAATACACAACAGATTCTGTATAGAATATATTATATTGACACCTAGAGAGGTTACTACCAAAGTCTGTTACCAGAATCATAAACAATGGTTATACTTACATACCCTGGGACTGTTGAAAATACTATGCACAACAATGACAGGAATGGCTCCTGCAACATTCTTCCCACACTTCTGCAATAAGGCAGGGACAGCCATTAATTTACATAGGGTATTATCTGTTGTTCATAGAGAAAATTCACATGTTCACAGTATCTTCCAATACAGAACAGAAAAGCAGATAAACAGCCATCAGGAATTAAAAGAGTAAAAATTACGCTTTTTTATTACATTTTGTTGCCCGTATCATTGATTCAAAAAACCACTGTAGAGTCTTACATTTTCTAACAGTTTTTTACGCTCTTCTCCCACATGCTTTTGTATCTTCTCCTACATAAGCAATCCTATTTCAATATTACTCAGTTTAGCCCAAATGATCTGCCCTCAAGAAGAATTTGGCTTCCTGTTTCAGTGCTAAACTAAAAAAAATCATGTGCCCTAGCTTCCAGAGTTACCACAGTAGCTGAATGAAATTTCTTTTTTTTTTTTTAATTTTGAATCATACACGGTTTGGGTTGTCAGTCAATGTCAAACTATTTCCCAGAAATCTCTGAGAAATTAGATGTTCTACCATTCTTCTTTAAAGATCAGGAATTATGACTTTTTAAAACTTCTAACTCAAATTATACAAAGAAAAATCAAGGTTATTTAGCATTGCTTTATATAGCTATTTTTGGCATTAGGAAAATAAGTCACTTAGTATGCACTGCATTATTGTACTACTGTGCTGGCACCAATTTGTTTGTTTACTGATTTAAGCTAATTTAGCCAGTTTATAACATGTCAGAATTTTTCCAGGGGTTATAGAATACATGCTTTTTGGAGGCTTGCACAACCACTGATAATTAGAACATTAGCCCTTGGGTTGTTTCCTTTCTGTTTTTCCAAAAGGAATAAAAAACCACCTGGATGTATTAAAACACCTGGGTAATTTATATGGAACACACACAACATACACATACACTTTTTTCTCCAAAACAGTAGAGCTTCTGTTTCCATGCTGGCAAGGAAATGATTGATATAAGTAACGACTGATGAAGTAAAACCACTAGCCATTAATAATTTTGCAGTAAGTTTGTGTCTGTTGTTATACAAATTAAGGGCCTGACTCCTATGTGTATTCTTCATTTACACTATACAGAGATAGAAAATGGCATCTTAAATTGACTTCTCTGATACTTCCGTTAATAAAGGTTGCAGCATTGCATCTAAAACTACCTGTTTTAGATTTGCTACCAGATATTTTCACAGAAAAAATTCTGCTCAGGTAAATGAATGACATTTATGAAAATTATTTTTAAAAAGTCACAGTCTTTTTTCCACCTCAGAAGGGATTCTCGTTTTTGAAAAAGAATTACAGAACTTTTCTCCATCATATTCCTGAAGTAAATTTAGCCAACAATCAAAAATGTCCTAATAGTTGTGCGTACCTTTTTGGAGAAGGAATTGCTTGATAGCTCACTAGAATTTTAAATGACTGATTTGTTGGAAAGCAAAAAATCAATGTTCATTTGGAGATCACTTGCAACAAAACCAATAGTTTAATAATAGTTTGTAAATTAAGCCACAACAAAGTACAGTCATTCCTACTACTAAATGAATGGAAAGTTTTTAAGATAAGAAAAGTGTGACATTTTCTTTGATTTGGTTTAAAAGGCTTAGTCTGTTCACATTACTCTCAGTAAATTAAATGGGATGGCTCACAAACAAAAGGAGCAGCATTGGATGCCCAGTATAAAATAATCTTTTTTTTTTTTAAAGAATTTCTATATCTATGGAGAAAACAGCACTGAATGGAAAACTTCAAATGTTTCAAAGTATCAACAAAAACTTGGGGTGAGGAGAAGAGAAAATTACTTATCTCACTCTTTCTTTTCCAACAAAGACTTAAGGCAAAGATGGTAAAGGTTTTTTGCCTTGTTACCTTTCCTAGTAAAAAAACCCTAAAAATAAAATGACAAAAACTATTCCAAGAAATTTCAGAGAAAACTTCTTAACACGTATTATTCCTAGGTGGTTTATGCCTAATAATTAAGTAAAACAGCAATTGCTTCATCATTCTCCGAGTCGTAAGTACATGCAGGTAGCATGGGATCTTGGAAATTTGGCTTATGCAGCTGAGCTATTACAGGCAGCTTTTTGTGTTTATATAAAGCAAAATCTTCCAGTCTTTACTGTGCAAAACCACAATTTACCAAGACTTTTGCTGCAGGATTCGACTCTATAAACCACACAACACCCCTAGAAACAATTAAGAAAATTATCCCATCAAACTATACTCATTGGGAGAAAAAACCCCAAACCAGACAAGATTAAAACATAAAAATCTTTATGCCAAAAATGGAAAATATTTGTCTGAGCTGAACCGTGCAGTGTACTGCTTTGGCTAAAACACATTTTGCATAATGAAGGCCCAACCAAAGCATTGTATGTAACTGCTGCCAGCCCTTGGCCACCAGCCGGCCCAGCCACACCGCCTGCAAACCCCATCTTGAAGACAAAATCCATGCTGCAGGAGATTGCGCCATTGGTTTTATTTTTTTATTACTATTTTTTTAAACGCTGTTAAAACATCATGGCAGAGCTCCCTCTCCCTTCACCAAACCCAGGCTGTGCTGAGGCCTCTTCCTAGCAGCACTCCAGCCCCTTGCACCCTCCTCGAGGGCCTGTATGACACATGTCAGCCATTACCACTGCAGCCTGTGGAGAACAGCCCAGCTTCGGCTGCCCCTTGGCTACCCTGAGGGCTCTTACCCTTCCACCTGCTGCTTTTAAGTCATGGACTCAGAAGCTTAAGTGGACTCGGGACGGGGAGGCAGTTTGGGCTGCTGAGGGAGGAAGCAAGGAGGCAGGGAGGGCAGGAAGAGAAGGCCGGCAGCATGGCACACACCGCCTGCCTGGGAACGGAGGGCTGTAGGCAGCCCAAGCTGCTCATCATCCCCCCTGACACAGCCCACAACTCCATATCAAAGCAGATAACAAGAACTGCAGTGTAAAACTGCCTGACTTTTATTTCTGTCTTTCCAACCTATTGGCTCCTTCACTAATAATCGGGATTTATTACTGGGCCCATCTGCTGCCTCTCTAAGGTCAAAAGGTAAACCACAGCCATCGCTGATGTCACCATCAAGGTAGCTAGTAGCAAATGGACCCTGACAAGTGTACTTTTAAAAGAATATTGTGGCAAGAGCACTCTGAGCATGAAAGTCAAGCTGATAAAGAAAATAAAGTCCAAAATACTAAAAAGATGTCAGCTTTTAACTCATTAATCCAAGTGATGGAGTTCAGCTGTCAGTCTTATATCCGAGCAGCAGTCAGAAAGAAGAATGAGCTCCTATGCCCAGTGAAATGTAATCAGGTCAATCTCTCTGCAAGGAAATTCCTAGTACATCGCATTTTACTGTATTCTCACTGCGGGCTCCTCAAAGGCACCAAGAAATAGGAGTGGAAAGAGGATGAAGTCCTTGCCACAGCATTCGCCATTTCTTCTTGACATAACGATGTTTCATGAAGAGCCATCAGTCTGGTTTTGTTTCTCAGCTTTTCATTCTCACTCACCAAGACCTGGCTCTGAGGCATTTATTTCTGTAGCTAGAGCCACATTTTCCAAGTGCAAGGGATAACCTCTGTCCTTTGCAACTGCAGCCCTCCTCATTTCTGATGCTGCACTAATAAGGATCATGGTTTTCTTTCTGGCTCTGTGTTTTTATTCAGGGTGATGTAAAGGGACTGCAGCTAAGGTTAAACTCTCCAGATAATTTTGTTGGTATGTTTTATCAGTTTCCGGGCAGGAAACTCCTTTTCGACTACATTTCCAGCTGAGAATAGAAAGTGAAAAGGGCAGAAAGCCTGATGCGAGATAGAGCGGTCCTTTTTCCAGTGGAGATGGAGGATTTACCTCACAGTTTGAGAACAAATTAGAAACTGACAATGTGTCAACAAAGAATTACTTGCTTTGTCTCAGCTAATGTTTCAGAGAGGTTATCTATATCCATGCAGCAACACCGCAAACAAGCAGCAGGTTGCTGACAACTGATGTAAATAGCTACAATTCCTCTACTCTCAGGGTCATACATTACTAGCGTCATTTTCTTCTTTCCATATCAAGCAGTTGGTGGAGATAGTGATTTGTAGCACATATATACAAATGATTTCCCAGTCAACAGAGCCGTTAAGCAGATTTTTTTTTTTTCTGATTTCAGGTGCCGCCCCATCAGCAAGTACTCATGGTCTGCAAAGACTACAGCAATTTATTTTTACCTTCTGAGGGCAGGATGGGGAGTAAAAATGCAAGACATGGTTAGGTGGAAGCTTGTTTAGATTAAACCTTCAGGTCTTTTGCTTTTCCACCTTGCATATAAGGAAATAGCACAATCAAAACTTACGTTCCTTTCCAGGCAACCAGCAACAAGAAAATACAGTAGCATTGACTCTGCATGTGATTAGTGGTAAGTCTTTCTTATTAAGCTCTCTTTAATATTTAAGGTGATGATGACTGCAATTTGAATTAAGACTCTCTTGTGTGGATGCCACATGCTTTCCTTCAATTGTTATACCCCTTTGAGCTAATACCACTGCTAAAAATCCAGGACTGATCAATTAAATCCAGATTCACCTCCAGACAAAACTCTCTTTATGCACCTTTGTAACATCCCAATCCTAACATCCACAGACAAGCCAGACTGCCAGTTTTAAAGACCAATTAGCCACCGCCACACACCCAGTGATGACACTAAGTGGGCTGTTTCCAGAGGAGAAAGTGTGGGGTTGAAGTTCAGACTGTACACCATATTGTGAAGGAGAGCAACTTGTGAGCGGAGGGACATGTGAAAACACGGAAGCTTGGAGGCTTCCCTCCAGCGGTGCTGCTCATTGCACCAGGGTAGGTGAAGCAGCGGTATTTGGCCTGCCTGTTATGTAGTCAAACACACACTTGCCCAGCTCATTTCTCCTTCTAACCCTTCCCCATCCACCTGGCTCCTCAAAGTGATGGTTTTGCACCGCCTTAGTGCAGCTGGCAGTATTTGGGAAGGGAAATGACTAGAAGTTCTTAGCAGTCCACTGCCATTTCTCTGCTGCTCTGAATCAGTTTTTACCTAAGGCTCAAATCACAAAAGCCATCTGCATCTGAGGTGGTTTGTGCAGGAGTGCATGTGTTAAATGTGTTAAATGTGGGTCAGCTGCCAGAGGCTGAAGTGGTATAATCTTGTGGGATTTTTGAAGCATTCACTTTGAATGTTTATGCTGCCACAGTGTGTGAATCTTCTCCCATACAATACATACATAAATTACTGAGAATGAAATTGTCCCCTGAAAAGTGAGGGTTCTACATGTGGAGTCGAAATTCAGTCATCAAAGCGTGAAAGGTTAAAAGTCCTGCTTTCAGTACCAATTTCAGCAGAGCCTTACCTTTCGAGATGTCTGAACAGCTGGGTTGCTTTCCAGCATATTTGATTCTCTAGAATAAAAGTGGTCTGCAAAGAAGGCTTAAGAGCAAATAAACTGAACAAAAAGCTAGTCACAGTGCTCAGATTGTCCGTCATGGAGGCTACATCTGTCTCTGTCTGTGCAAGGAATGGCTGTGGCAGGAGCACACAGAGGGCAAATTTACCCACTGGTACCTCACCAATCTACCTGCACTCAGAGTAGAAGTAACTGCTTCTAGACATGATGGGGTATTGCAGTCTCTGTTTGTTTCTTTCTTGGCCTCTGCTGAGGTTAAAACTGTGCCAGCTGCTGATAACTCTAATGGTGTTTTTCTGATATTGAAACCTATTCACCGGAGATCATAATAGGAGTATCAGTATTTAATGCAAGTCCTTCGCAGCTATCAGATATTAATGGCCTTTAGTCTGTAATGACCTCTCAGGCCAGAGCGAAGACAGGGATACAGACAGAGAGAGAGAGCAGACCTATGACTGCTTTATTCCAATAATACAGAAACAGAGATGTGACAGATTTGAAAAGGAATCTGTAAACCTTTACCTCTTTGCGGTCATTAAGGGAAAAGCCGTTTACTTGTTTTAAAATAGAGGGGAAAAATAAAACCACACACAAAAATACTATGCAATAGATGAACACATGTGCCTTGGGAGGAACACAATTTAGACTCAGAAACATCATTGTACTTCTCACAATTACATTTGTTCACCTGCTTCTTAAGTGTACGCTTGTGGCTTGTTAACAAAATGGAATTGTTTGCTATATAGAGGCTCCTAGGTGCAAAGTTAGAGCTAGCCTTGTATTTTTGATCTCCTGTTTTACTGTGTGGCAGGTTTTTGAGTTTTTCTTCAAGTTTTTAATGTGTCTTCTTTGTGTTCTTTGTAATTATGGAAGTCGAATCTCTTAAGCCTATTTTGTCCTTCAAATCAACATGGCAAAAATATCAATTCAGGTAATGAGGCACAGGTGGGCCTTGCAGGCACTCCATAAAGAATTCTTTACTGAGGAATCAGCCCAAAGTTACTCAGCACATTTCTGTAATTGTGCTACTTTAGGCAAATTCACTATATTAAATAGCCCACATCCTCACATTTCTCCCTGCATGGGGTGACACTAGGTTGTATACTTGGATTGTAATAAATAATGAGCAAGAAAAAACAATCGCTTTAAGTAGACTTGCTAAACAGAACTTTTCTGCTTTTTGACTTCCTCATTTAATCATCACTCTTCGTTTCTGCATTTTACTTCAAAGCAGAAGATAATGGTGATAGAAGTTTCCACTATTGTCATTCAGGTCAATGAGCGGTTGGTGTCATTTCTTCATACTTTTGTCCTTCCTTCTCCTTCTCCTTTCTTTTTATAGCAACAGTATTAATGTGTGTGAGACACTCTGCTCCAGCTCCAGACAGTCATTTTTCAAATAACTCCTTTGTGTATCAGATTCTTGATCTGTAATTTTTTGGATCAAATGGTCTGATTGCTCTTCTATGTGTTTGTAACTTCATCCAAAGCGTTGTGAGACACTGGCACCATTTCGATCAAATCCTCAGAAGACATTACTGAGCATTTATTGCCTAAAATAACCGATAATTGTTTTACTTTCTCAGTGATTTTTTTCCCCTCTAAACTCTATTTGTTTCTCTGACTGAATAAATGTTTCAGTCCCTCATTTTTTAACTTTTTACTGCCCTGTGCTCATTTGTTTCTAGTTATTTAGAGCAGGAGATTATTCTTCTTTTCCTTTTATCAAATGGTTGACACAATTTAATCATTATGAGACTCTTCCTTTTTTATTTACATCATTAAAGCATCTTCATGGACTTAAGCCTACCTGTCAAAGTGCAAAAAAAGTTGTCATTCAAACCGGAGATTACTGTCGAGAAGGTTGGTTAAAAAAAATGAATGTACTAAGTATCAAAGCTCTTCAACATCAACAACCAACTTTTTCTCACAAATCATTTCTTAAAAGGCTAATAATTTTCACTGTCTGTCATATAAAATTGACTGCTTAGTTGTAATGACCTTCTTTTACCTGGAGACTGCAAGTCCAGTTGTATCATCTGTAGAGATATTTTTTTAAGACCGCAGATCCAGTTGTATCATTCATTGAGACTGTTTAATTAAGACTGTGGAATTTTTTGCTCCAAACAATACAATAGTATGAACCCCTTGGGCAGCAGAATTGTAGAGCAATGAAATACTGTAAGTAAAGGTGGAATACAATGATTTGTAAAATTTGACAAAAACCATTTTACCCCCCTATGTGTTGCAATTCAATCAGCTGTTCTTGTATCAGACTGTGTTAGAAATGCTCCTTTTTTGTATGAAATCACTGACCCCCTATTCTCTCATCACAGTCCTCTTCCCACCTCTTTCTCCCACTTCTTTGAATCTGGTTAGATAATCATAATGCTTATGAAAGCAACACCTTTGAGGAAAGCATATAACTGCTGATTATACTATTTATTTCCTTTTAATGTGTCAATAAAAAAGTAATTACATTTCGTTTGGTTTTAGAGTTATAATTGACTTGGCAGAAAAAATTTGCCTGCTGGAACCAAAACTCAGAGACAAAAGCAAAAAGAAAAACAATAAACTTGCCATTTTCTTCTAGACAGAAGACTTTACTATTAAAAAAATCAATTAACAGATTCTTTGAAATAATTATTTTGACACCAAAATGACCATAACTTCTTCTAAAAGATGTTGTTCTAATAAATGATCAGGTACTGGAGACATATATGCATGTCAGGATAGTTATATTAAAATTAAATACAGCCATACGTTTGAAAACCCTTTGTTATTGCTGTTAAATCTAAACTCGGTTAAAATCGTGGGTTTTTTATTGCCATCCTCTGCCTTCTCTCAACTTTTCTTGCACTTTTTAAATGAAAATACTGTGGAAAACATCAAATTGCATGGTAAGCCCAACAACTTTCTGAGGACAGCATCTGCTGATTTTATATTTGGTTACCCTTATTAGCCTGCTTACAGCTGGTGATAAGATCATTTAGTGGAAAATACATCAATTGTAAAATCTGCCTTCACTGCTGCGAAATGCAAAGACATGTTGACTGAGGCTGGGATATACTGGGCAGCTTATGTGCGCTATTTTTTTTATCAATATGATGGCTTTTGTATAATAGCTTTTATCACGTGTATAACTTCATTAACTTCAACTGAGCCATGTCTTACTGACACCAGTGTAAGTGTGGATAAGAACAGATCCTGAAAACATTGTTTCCGGTGTCACGTGAATAGTCTCAGGTTAATGGCAGTTTTTCTCTTCATCTTGTTGATAGATTTTTCTTCTGAGAGGTCTTAATTTTTATCAACATCTTAACAACAATACATAGTGGTCCTTGTGCTGCCACAAACTATTTTGTATATGCTTTTAATAGTCTTACTCTACTTTATTCCTTGTATGATGAAGTGATTTCTAAAACATTTGTGCCTGCTACAGAGATGAAGTCTTGTGATGCTGTTCATTGTGGTACGCAAGCGCATTCTGCTCACACTTGAAAAAGTTTGTGTTTCTACATCTTGGAAGTAGCTTGCCTGTAGGCAGTTTTGTGCATTTTAATGCAGTATTCGGTGACAGCTACTGAGGGCTGATGGTTTCCTCAGAAACAAGAACTCTCCCTGTGAACACTGACTCTCAGAAAGCAATATGCAGGCTGAATAATTCAGGCTCTAGAAGATCCCCCAATTATTATTTTTTACACCATTACTGAGTCATTTCTATGAACCAAGTTTTGAAGCCATCTGTCACTTTAATTTAACACAAACTAGTCTCTTATGAAAGGCTCTGGAGCATCTTTCTATTACTAGTAGTATATAACCAAGTGGCATTAATAGCATACACTCAAATATTAGTTTCATCAAGAAATCTGCCAAAACTTAACATCTGTGCTTTAATTCATGCATGAAGTACAGAATCTGCATATCTCCCTCCTCCAAAAGAAAGATTTTTTAAATCAAGCGATTTAAAGCAAACTCGAAGAATACATGGCATTTCACAAGGACAATAAAGAACTATAAATTAAGGGGGAAATATGGCTACTGAATATTTCATGAGTTTATGCATCTGTCTGTCTGTCCAGCATTGGTGTAGAAAACACAAACACATGAGTGAGTGAGCTTGAGAGTGGCACTTTTTGACAGAGTTACACGCTATGAATGGAGTCAATCAAGTGGGAAGTGAAAAATTCATTTTCTGACAGGGGTGTCAGCAGAATCATCAGGCGCTGATGACAACAAATCCATAGCTGGAGAAAAAACTGACAGGGTGGAAAACAGGAGGCTGTAATAGTGATCCCTCCTTTTCAGCTGTCCAGAACATAATTTCACAGCAATTATTGCCCCAGCTGGTTTTACTAACTGCAGGCCTTAGATGCTGATCTTGTTACAGGGCATGATGTACAAGAAATTAAACAAAAGTGGAGAAAAATGCTGTGTCATGGAAAGGAAATATTATTTCTCCCACTGTAAGCTTTGAGGAGGATGAGGTCATCACAGGAGGACTACTGTAGATTTTAGAAGAATCTGAAGAGTGTTATTGACCTATTCTGGGGTTAACTCAACAGAATCTATAGGTTAGTAAATCCTCCCTCTTTTTGATAGGTACGGGGTTTCTGATTTACATAGCTGTTATGCTTTAGTTTATGAAAGTGAGCCATAAAAGCAAGGCTAAGTTTAAAACAAAGGGATAAAGAGAGGAAGATGTTTTAAAGCAGTAACTTTTTGTTGTTTGTTGTTCACATGTTAAGTGCACTCTGTGGACTATAGTGACGAGGGTCCCATTTCCAACACAGCATGGAGTGGGTGATCTCGTCAACTGTAAAATGAAGCCATAAGAGCACAGCATGAAAATGTATTAGCAACAGTTAGATAAGGGAGACCTCAGCAAGGCGTACACACTTTCAATTGGTGAAATAATGCTTGTACAAATTGTTTTTGGTACATTAAGTACCTTTCACAGCCAAAATTAAAAAAAGAAAAAAGTAGGGGAAAAAAAAAATAGACACAGAATTGCACATACATAAGCCAGAACTGTTTTTTTTCCTCTCACAAAGTAATTTCATGCAGAATTTTTTTTATTGAAATTGTTTCCCAAGTTGACAGATCTTGTGTACAATGATAAATGACAAAGTGCTATGCAGCTGTCAGCCTGTGCTCAGGGAAATTGCACAAAAACTCCCCAATAATAATAATAAATATGCGTTTCTCCAAACAGAAGGTATTTTAAGCTAGTAAGCACAGTGGTGTAGTAAAGTAGTATTAAACAGCAGTGAGGTGAAGCTGAGAAAAGATTTATATATTTGTACTAATCTAGCAGCTTTTTACTGGCTATGACATGCTGACAAGGAAACAAGGGTTATGAAAAATGATCTGACACTATGCTGCTAAATCTATGAATTTCAAAGTGTGGAATAGTCTGTGGCTTGCCAGGATTGAATGCCTGAGTTATTTCAATGATTGTTACAGAATTGTTAGGACTGTGATATCAAACTGTAAATGCATTAGTACCATAAGGAAGCCAGTTAAGTAAAGTGACACAGATGACAGTAGTGTGTCTTTCTGGAAAGTTATAGAATTTGAAACAGAAGATTAAAGGTGCTCAGTCAATTTAAAACATATTCAAAAAGCAGCCCTCTCTGTTACGAAGAATGGTCACATCAAATTCCCAAAAGAATGCTCAAGAGCACATTGTACAAGTCACGTGCCACATCCTAAAACAGGCTGAGGACTTCTAGACTGTAACATAAACTGGATGTCTGAGTTAAGAAAGTAATGTCCGTATGTTTTCAAGTGGGCCTCAAATATTTGAACCTCAGTTCAGCGCTTCATGGAATACAACACGGAGTGTGTTTTAATAAAACACAACACTGTTGTCTCATATATGTTGTTGAGGAGGTGCTGACAGTCTCTGCTGTGGAATGTTATTTATTCCATATAGAAGTCAAATTTTGATAGTTTTCATTTTCTTTTCTACTGAGAGTTTTGAATACCTGAAAATGCTACTGAGTTTCATTGTTCTTTGACTTCTGTAGGAATTAAAAATACTTCTTGGCATCAGGTTACTTGTCTGCAGGTATTTTTTCGGATTGATATTAAACTCGGCTAAGACATTCTTCAAGTTCGGCATAGTGGGAAATAAAGCATACATTATTTGCAAATATGACCACAGCTTTCAAAAAGTCAGGGTCAGAAAGTCTCAGAAAGAGACTGGTTAAATTTTGCAGTCACATTAATTCTCTACAATGTTTTACTGCAGACTGGAACTTCCTTTTATTTCCCCAAGTTTTAAAAAATAAATTAATTTTCAGTGGTTTTTCTGACAAATTATATCTTGTTAGTTAACAAAACAGTGCAAAAGAGTTTTTTTTTAATTGGGAAATAAATGTTTAAAAACCTTTTAACAAAAAATTATTTACACCAATGACGGTCTCATGTTTTCTCCCAGTCATTTACTCTTTGGGGTTTTAAGGATACTCTGGTGATCTGCTGATTTGTGTTTTGCCTCAGAGAGGATAGATGTCTTGGCAATAAGAAGTCATTGCCTTTGTGAGGTGAAATGGCCAGCATCTGCTTAGCCATTGTGGCCTCAGCCATGCATGTGAGAGAAATGTTTTAGTACATTTACAAATGAAATAAATGTATAACCTTAGATAAGCAAAAAAAAACCAAAAAGGGAAGGGAAGGGAAGGGAAGGGAAGGGAAGGGAAGGGAAGGGAAGGGAAGGGAAGGGAAGGGAAGTAACAGGACAAAAAACTGGATAAAATAAATATGGGAAAACAGGAATGAAATGTATTTGTTATTATAGATAATAGTGATTCCAGACAGGACCTGTGATTGGTATTCTTATGACTAGAGAGTTGAAATAAATGGCTAAATTAACTTTCTAGAGTGAGTCATTTTTGTTAACAATGTGTGAAACCACATACTAATGTATGAATTTGCATATATCAAAATTACAAATGAAAGTTTTGCAAATACTGTATTTCTCTTTTGCTTATTTCTTTGACTGATGTCTTTCAATAAACACAGAAGGGTCATACACCGTTACATCTTAGGGCCTGCATGAACTTTAATGAGCTGTTTGTTTCCACGATTTTTTTTTCATTAGCTTTGTGCATGCCCTGATATTGGGATATTGTAATGGGATACAAAGACAAACAAACTGGAAAAAAATCCAGTGCATTGCTAGTTTAATCTGCTATGGCAACTAGTAACTCATAAAATGGCTTGCATGAGTTACGTGCCCTTTTTAACAGATCTGTGGGACTCCTGAAATCTTATTTGCATGCCACCCAGTCCTCCATAGATTATTAAATGCTACTGGATTTGTGGGTGAACCACAAACAAGAACTGAATTTTAGACTCAAACCAGTGATAAACTTTAGGTTAAAATATGGGGTATGTTCACGAAACATATCTAAGATGAGACCACACCTACTAAAAACAATGGGATTTTTTTTCTTGAAATTATTAGAGCCAGGACTTCACTCCCAGACAAGAACAACATTTTTTTTAACAATGCTGAAAATGATCATATGAGCACCTTCTGAGTTCTCACAGTTCAAGTGTCTTACAGGTGAGGCCTTGATGTTACCTGTGAGGAGCATGTCTGTGATTGCAGCAGTCCCTAGACCCAGATAAACTGAACTAACCATGGCCTAAAGTGAGCAAGTCACCTTCTGAAAGGAACGGACATTTTCTTTTACAGCTGGAGATAAAAGCCATGTATCCAGCTCACTAAAATATCAACCTAGTATAATTCTGACATTAAAAACCTAACTGATAGAGCAAAGAGTAGATGCCCTCAGGAAAAGAGAGACATTAAACTTCCATGCACATTCATGTTCTCTTCTTAAAACTGTTGTGTCATTTGCCTTCACTTAGTTCTTCCTCCATTGGAGTCCATGTACCAGCAAATTAGTTACAGGACTGGACTTTGTTGATTTGTACATATCAAAAGATTGTGAAGAGAAAGCACAAATGCCCATCCATTTTCTTTGGATTGCTTAAGCATTTTGATTTGGTTTTCTTGATTGCTAGCTCACAGTGCTAAGCACAGAAAAAAATAAATGCAAGACAAAAAAATCTTAATTTTAAAAGTCCAAGGATAAAGGCAATCCTGAAATTTACAAAATAAAGCTTGGTTTTTTATCAGTCTTCATGTGAGCTTGACTTAATTGGGAAGTCTGTGATTTTTACTTAAACTAAGAGAAGAGGACAAACCTCTTTTCATTCCCTCAAAGTCTAAGCTGTTTTACTTTCCTATTCATGTAGATTCATCTGTAAGTTCACATGAGATCTGTGTTTCAGTCAGAATGAGATGTTTCCCTACTCTCACTCTGTTACTGGGTAGTTAACCATTTTCCTTCTTGAGCTAATGTGGGGAAGGTGCAATGTTTACCTTCTCACATTATTTGAATCATTATTTGCCAATAAAACCGCTTTCTAAACCAAGGGCCACAGTCTAATGAAAAGTAGCTCCATAATCCTGAAGCGTGGGCTGGCAAAATAGAACTTCGTATTATCTCTTTTGGACTAGAGCCTTCAGTGAAATTCTGCTGGTTTAAAGAATGCCAAACTCTATTTCCTGAATAACATATAATCTTAGTAACACTAAAAAAGACATGGACCTGTTGGAGTGGGTCCAGAGGAGGGCCATGAAGATGATCAGAGGGCTGGAGCACCTCTGCTATGAAGACAGGCTGAGAGAGCAGGGGTTGTACAGCCTGGAGAAAAGAAGGTTCTGCAGAGACCTTATAGCAGTCTTCCAGTACTTAAAGAGGGCCTACAGGAAAGATGGGGAGGGACTCTTTATCTGGGAGTGTAGCAATAGGACAAGGGGTAATGTTTTTAAACTGAAATAGGGTAGATTTAGATTAGATATTAGGAAGAAATTCTCTGCCCTGAGGGTGGTGAGACACTGGAACAGGTTGCCCACAGAAGTCGTGGATGCCCCATCTCTAGAGGTGTTCAGAGCCGGGTTGGATGGGGCTTTGAGTAGCCTGGTCTGGTGGAGGGTGTCTCTGCCTATGGCAGGGGGGTTGGAACCAGATGATCTTTAAGGTCCCTTCCAACCCAAACCATTCTATGATTCTATGATTCTATGATTGATTCTATGATTCTATGATAAATATACCTGGTATTTATAGCACCAAGGAGTTAACTTGTGCTCATTCCCAAGCATAGGATGGGGCCATGGGTGAGAAAGGGAATTTGCTGACTTTCTTTTAATTGTTCATTCCAAAAGTTATCTCCATTATAGACCAATGAGAATTTTTCCTAAGTCCTTCACCATGACAAAATCTTTGAAATAAGTATAAAAGACAACATCCAGCTATTCTTTCAGAGATTTAAACTCTACTGTCTTGCAGTATACAAACCAGTGCTGATGACCTTATTCCACTGACTACAGAATAAAGCCTACCTTTATGCCAACCAGACCATTTCAGGTAGAGCCTGTGATTAAGAAATTCAAGGAGGAGTTAGTCCTAAAATTAACAATCCACTATAACGAGGTAAGTGAACAGATTTGTTCTTTTTTATTCTGATCTCCCATTTTCCACTTTCTTCTTATCCCTTCTGGCAACAGCCCTGGAACAAGAGGGAAATGGGGACTGTTTCCCATAAACGCAGTGCTCCCACTTTTAATTCCAAAGGAACATCCCCCTTGAGACCAAGTCCATCACTTCTTGCTACATCATGGCCAAGTCTCTAGTGTCTGGATCAGTGATAGGCCCACAGGCAGGGTCTTCTGCATGACTGTGTGATGCTGAAATAGCAGCATTTGACAAATTTAGAACTTGCTGTTTGTGCAGTCACTAAGAACTGCACCATTAGCTGGTTTTTCAGATTGCATGAGTGCAGATCATTAAGTGTTATTACAGTATTAATTATTAGAAATGTCCTGTACTAGCCAAATTAAATTGGGATAGTCAATGACCTGCAAGTTCCCAATACCACGGATAATTTAACAAGATATCTGCCACACTGTGCAAGGTATCTGCCCGTCAGTCACATTTTTCACTAAATATCAATTTAAGATTTTTCTTTAAAAAGTTTAGAGAACAGCTTATATTTGGTATAATGGTTATGTGGCCTAAGCAAACAATAAAAAAGACACGTGTAAGGATTACATCCTCTGAAAGGTGAGAGTTAAAAATCTATAAATAATTTTATGCCCTCATACAGCACGTCTATTTATGGTCATGGTTTTATGTGATTTCTGTGGCTATTAATCTATACTGAATTGATAAAGAGTTTGAAATGAAGAAAATAATTTTAAACTATTTTACCTGTTATTGACTGAATATTTATGCTAAGAGCAATTACTAGATACTTTCCATTGCCCAGAGTAGAGTGTTTTTCAAAATTTTTTCTATGGCACTTGTAATACCTCCAGCCAGGCAGACCTTAGGTCTCTTGTTGACCTCCCTGCATCCGTCTGGCTGAAAACAGTGTATTACTGCCTCTGTACTGTAGTTATGCCTGACAAATACTGCTTGGCAGTCTCAGATTCCAATCAAGCTGGGTTTGGTTAGTGGGACTTTCCTTTCATTGAATATAAATGTTTGTGTACAGTGACTGTCTGAGCACTGTGACACATTCAGCATGTGTTCAAGTTTTCAATTAAAGCTTGTCTTTAGCCATTTGAAGGTGTTCTTGCTTGGAAATGAGGCTCTGAAACAAAGGGAGAAAAGCAGATATATGAAAAGAAATTAACAACTGCCATAAGCTAAACCTCTTCTAAATCAGGGCAGTAGGCTGATACAGTTCTGCTTGCTATTTCAGGTAATGTAGTCTAGGAGTTGACACAGAGGAACATGTACAATAAAAAAGTAAAAGAAAAAAACAGTAAAAGAGAGCATCGTGTTGCCTATTCCCTCGCTTCCTTCCTATTAAGGGATACCTATAGCTGTGCCTACACTTGCCACAGCCAACTGTCTAAATAGACCGTTTGGCCTTCCTTGGTGGAGCTATTGCTACAGTTGGGTTTAGTTATCTGTTACCATTAAGAGTGAAGCCAGACTTTGAAAGTAGCTCTGCGAGAGTTAACAATTTGCTTATATACCTCCCGTGGTGCATGGTTTCTCTTACTGCCCCAGAACCTGTGATGCCACACACTGCCATTTTATTGACATTGCTGTTAACTGTTGTCCAGGAGGCCTTTGACTTTAAAAGATTCCCAAGCAAAATTACATTTTTAAAACTTTCTATGTTATTTTCTGAAAGGGCCATCAGTTTCTTTGAAATGAAGGCAGGAAAGGTATTGGTCTCTCAGTTTGGTTACTTATTGGCAATGCAAGTTGATTCAGTGGCCTCAGAAGAAAAGACTGGAAGTGAGAAAATGATAGGAATTGAGTGAAAGACCTTTTTTTATGCTATCCCACCCACTTATTCCATCTCCCTTACCACTGCACTGACAGTTTTAGTATCTTGAGTTTGCCTTGAAGTTGTAACATACTCTGGTTGGCTGGCATTGGAAATGGATCTTTAGCTTTGACATACTCCGCCAGGGCTATGAGCTGAGCCAGTGAAGTGTTGAACTGCCTGCTTAATGTCACATGGCAGCTATAGATCATGTATTCCTTCTCTTTCATTGCACATCAAACACTTGTATAAGTACATTTGTAGTTCTAGGCTGTGTTGAAACATAAGACGCTACATAACAAGGCTTTCAGTAGCATCCATCCGGTATTGAAGCACTTCAGAGACCAGTTATGAACTTCGTAGATTATTTTGCTCTTTGCTCATCTTTTGCTTTGACAAAAGAAGGTTTTTAATATGATTGCATCTATAAATCTTTCAACTATAGTAATAAAATTTTATGACAGGGTAGCTGTTTCATATCTGGTCAGAGCCGCTTGATGGCAACTTAGAGAAAGCAGCTGAACAGTTTTATTTAACTGACAAACTCCCATTAGAAACACAGTGAAACTTAAGGTGACAGATTCACTTAAGAGAAGAGAAAAGGACATGTTTATTTACTTCAGTCAATTTATTACGTTTCTATTCCTTTGCATTGTTTCCATAAGAGAGAAACTTCCTAAAGATGAGAAAGGAAATATAAAACAAAAGAACGCAATATTTACCTAACAACCGCTGATTATCAGCAGACGTGGGGGGAAAATAGTTTAGTCTGTGTTGGTTTTAAATCCAGCCATATCAACTTTGCAGACTGATCTTTACCACACTCAGAAACCAAACACTGAGCAGACAAATCAGCACACTGGCCTGTGGGACGTGCAGCCCCACTGCTTTTTGTGGAATTTGGGAGTCAGAGATGTCCACTTCTGGGGAGAGGCACCAGATAGTTTAGATGTTACATTATTTAGCTGTCCCTACAGGGCCCTTAATCAGGGAATCAGCAAAGTTCACAGAAATAGTGCATTCCCCAAGAAACCAGATAAATAAGCTGAGGTTCTGTCTAAAATGCAGTTTATTAGTTACTCTGGAACTTACTTACTTTAAAAGCATGTGGCCAAATATGGCATGGAAAATGGGTTTCATTTTGCCTATCCAGTAAATAATTAGAGAGGTTCCCACAGAGACCACTCTCTCTAAATAATCTTACTTTTAAAATTGGCTGTTACAAAGGCGTTAATATAGTCTGATAAATTTAAGACAAATCCAGTAATTTTCATTCACTTAGCAACTATGAAAGAGTAGAGAAGCAACCTGAAGTGAACAAAGGGTCAAGCAGCAGGAAATTTATGCTATGAACACCAATTCACACCTGTTAACTACTGTGACTAGGCAGCAGACAACACCAAGCATATCATTTAAATGGACTTTTCACAACTAGGTGTGCCATTAATTCACTGATTGGGGTCATTGAATCTGTTCCCTAGCAATTGTCCCAATTAAGCAGCCATGCTATTTATCAGGGTGCTTATTAAGTTGATTTGTGAGTGTGTTTGTGTACCTTTACTTTAAACCTATATATACAATAAACAGCTGTTTCTAAAAAAAGTGTATTCCCACTAGTAAAAAATAAATAGAGTCACACGTGAGTGTGTTAATAATGCAGGGTAATAGTCTTAGCAGAGAAAATGGGAAAAAAAGAAACAAAGAGCCATTAAGTAGGAATAAATCATTTGGCACCAAGAGTATATAATGCAGAATTTATATAGATGCTTGACTACAAAAGTATCTCCAGATTTTGCTTTTTTGGTATTATTTGCCAAAACTCTGACTGTCTGTGAAGCTTAATTATGGATTTGATTTTCAACAGTGTCAAATGCTGATTAAAATGGAGTTGAAAAGGGGCACAAATGAATGACTGCCTGCTGTGCATGGGGTTATGTTCAATCATTGAGGATGCTTATAAGGGATCAATGAACAGGAACTCATTATATCCTGGCCAAAACTAGCCATAAGCCTGGGAAAGATGCTTATCTGCAGTCCAGCTAGGTCTATGAGGGTTAAATTATATATTGTTTTTACTGTTGTTTCATTTCACAAAACTGCAAAAGTCCAGGCAACATTTTGTCAGAAAAAAACAATAAAGAATATGAAAAGCCCATCTTCACAGAACATTGGACATTGCAAAACAACCTACAGCTATTATCGGATATATCAAAACTGACAAGTAAAACTTTGGCTGTTGATTGAACAATATTTCACATGGACAGCACAAGCTCGTCCGCATTCACTTTTAAATGGAGCTGCTTATCCTGGAGAACTATGGGTAGGAAGTTTATGAGCTTAATTGAATTGGTGGTATTTGGATGATTGAAAAAAATTGGTGACATTGCAAAACTGGCTGTTAGATTTTCAAGAGCAAAGCACCTCTCTTGCTCAACACTGAGCTCCAGTAGTGGCAGTGGATTTCAAGAGATACTAATCCTGTTCACACGCCTTTTCAAGAGTCAGTAATGGTTTATGGATCAATTGTTAATGTGTTTGCAATTCATTTTCCCATGCCTAAAAGAAAAAATAGGACCATGAATACTAAATCTTAATGGATTGACACTTACATTAGTTCTCATGTCCTAATAGAGCCTTGTTTTTTTTCAAGGAAACATTTTGTCTTCTTTGACATCCGGCTGCAATCTAGTCAGCCCCCAGTCTCTGCCACACCCCCACACCTCTTTCTTATAAGCCTTAGAGTCCTATTTTATTATAGCTCTAATTGTATGACAAGCTTTTTAAAAAAAGTTAAACTCCTTTGAAAAGCAATTTTATTCTTATGTAGTCTACAGAAGGGAAAACAGGAAAGAGAGAAGAGGTTAATGAAAGACGCTGTGTAAATTTCTGTTATTGTAC
>VFFE01007239.1:912687-1057687 GCA_008921705.1 Burhinus oedicnemus | reverse complement strand
GGTAAGCAGCTCAGGCGTCTGCAGGGCAGGGCAGCAGCCTGGCTGATAGAGTGGGTCAGAAGGCACAACTAATGGAAGTGATTAGTGGTGAACAAGTTAATGGGAACAGCTAACACAGAGAACTGCTATTGAGAACAGCCGATATGAAAAGCTAATAGAAGCAGCTAACGACAAGAACAGCTAGTGCGAACAAATAGCAGGGCTTTCACCCCTGGGAACAGCCAACCTGACAAATATGAATGAAAAGCAACAAGTGCTGCTTTTAGCTGGGGGAGTTAACAGCTAACGTAGTGAATAAGCAGTGAACAGTTTCACCCTAATGATCCAGCAGCTTTGATCTGATGAGGTTTCCCCATGCAATAGAAGAACAAGAACTACTTCAAACTCAGGAACATTGTAGAGTTTTGACAACAGGTCAACCTTCCCAGTAGTTGGACTTCTATACTGGGACAACAAACCTCTGGGGACCCTACTTTAGTAACCAGGGCAGCAGTCATTCAGAGCTGTCACGGATGGACTTAAACAGAACTACTGCAGCAGTACATGCCAGGGTTGTCTACATTTTTCAAATGGACTGTTGATTCATATAAATTTCAGTTTTCACTCCCACTGACAAATTTTGCCTGTTTTGTCTAAACCCATTGCTTTGGTTAGGCAACTCGTTTCCTGGGCTGAGACAGGGTGGCTTAACCTGCTAAACTGGGATGTAAACTCTTGCCATCTAGGATGTGTAAAATGGCAGAGTTAAAGCTTCCTTATGAATTTTATTCCGTTCTTTCATTTTTCTCTTCTTTTTAAAGAAGGAAAAGGCATAGAAACAGAATCCCAGTAGGAATCTGATTAAATATTTGTAAAATTAATAGCCAAATAAGGCATTCGTATAGAAAATATTAGGCAAGATGTATTAGCTTGTAGCCTGAATGAAGTATTTCATACAATCTGAAATTCAAATGCTTTTATTAAATGACGAATGTAAGATGGTTCAAAATTGAATACTAAGCACAAGTTGCCAACTGTCAGTCAAACCTATCAGTGAACTCAGCTGCATTGGCTTAAAATTGCATGCTAATGTAAACACACTCTTCAGCTCCTGTTGAAGGAAAATGACAATTTAGCAAATGTTATAATCCTTTAGGGCAAGCCTGAATCTTCAAACTCAGATTGAAGATGCAAAAGTCTGACATCCCAGGATGAGTTCTGGAAAGGAGCTATGCCTCCCAGGGTATGTCTTTTGTTCCAGTGCAAATATGACTGCAACTCAGATCCACATAAAGTATTTTTAAGGATAAGTACAGGTACCAGGAACAGTATAGCCATTACAGCAATTCCTTTCTGAATATCCAAGCAACACTCAGTCAGTAATCTGCTTAAGCATTCTGGTACATGGCTACTCCCTTTCATGCCCAGCTGGCCTTGGTGACCAGTCCTTTATATGTGGAAATGAATCTTCCTACCTCCACCATCCACAGCAATTTACTATTAGTGGAAAGTATCAATTCTGTCATCTTGCTCTTCTTGACACTTAAAACTACAATCCCATTGTGTTTGCGGAATAGAGGTACCCTCACTTCTCTCTAATCCACTTGACCACCACAGCAGAGATAAGAAAAATCTTGCAGTTAATTTCATTATAATGTAAAATAATATTGCATTACATGTTCCACATCTTCTTTCTTATGGAAACCAGAGCTGAGGTTTATCAGAATACAGGGTCAGAACATGGACAGAGCATAGATCTGGGGATAACAAAGTGTTCCTCTGTCCTGTAATATAAATATAACCTCACTGTCTTCAGTGCCTATAGACAAGAATTTGACAAGTTATAGTAACAATTCAGTAATAGATGTCCCATGTTAAAAAATGCTTCTAAGTTAAGTATTCCCTGAGGAAATCTGTCTTTACTTGTTAGCAATACAAAAATACAGCAAACAAAACACACCAAAAGCATGCAGTCCTTGATATTAAACTTCAGTGTAAATCTGAAGTCACTTAGATGTCTGAAGGGTTTTAACAGGTAAAAAACCAACTGAAATAAAATAATTTAACTCAGTGGGTAGAAATTGCTATACATGCCTGTAAACATTCAATTTGGAATATGTGCACCGAAATATTAAACTTCACAGAAAAGTCCTTATTGTGATCTCCATGTCATTTTAACTCTGGTTTTCTTGACCTTTGATTTACACTGAGGCAGGTAAGAAGAGAATCAGGCCCAAAGAGAATACTAAGACAGATTTTTAGATGACAATAGGACAAAATCTTGTTAAAGCTACTTGTCAGAAAGAGGGATAAAGGCCAAACCAGGGAACGTAAGTCCCAGAAGTATATACAACTCAGCGTTTAAGGAAGATGTCAGTTTTTCATCATTTAGTGCCTCGTGTCCCTTGATTCCCATTTCAGACATTTTTCTATAAAACTATAGAGAATCCCTGTGTTCCACCTATGGTATTCATTTCTCCTCTTGTCAATAATTTATTACTGCTCTATGAAAATACCTCCTCTTGCCTGCTTTCAGCTTCTTCTTTTAATCTGTTTTTATACAAGTAAAATGAAAACTGCTGGTACAGAAAGGAAGATATATCAAGGGTTTTACTGAAAAAGATTGAATGGAAATAACATTTTTAGAAGTATTACATCATTATTTCCAGTCAGTAAAGCAGATATTGTTTGTTTGCATGTTTTTTCAGTCTCTAAAACTATGAGATAAATAGCTGACAAATAAAGCTTACTTCTCTTGCACCACTTTTTAAAAATATTTAAATTAAGTAGCAATGATTAGGCTGAACAATTATTAACAATCATCAAATTTGCTTTTATCTTTTATGGTAATAAAAATAGAAAAAAATATTTTATAAAAATCTCTTAAACTTTATTTCTTTTCACATATGAATCAATTATTAAGTACTATTGAGTCCTGAGTCTGACTGAAATGTCTGGACGCCACATGAATTCCAATATCACACTACTGTAATGTATATGTCTCTTCTTGTAGCATCCATCAGTCAGTGCATAGGATCTGTTGGTGTTAGGTCTGTATTAACACAGAACAAAAACATGACTGTTCCCATAAAGAACTACCACAGCTTTGCTACCATGGGCACATACAGTTCTTCTGGTAAACAGAACTAAAATGAAGGGCTTGTGACCAGTCCAGACCCAGTGATGAAGGATGCTTTGATGTCTTTTGGTGGAGTCAGATTCCACCAAAGATATGATTTGATTCCAGTAATCCTTCAGATGAAAAGCTAATTCCCTCTGCTGCTGGCCCTCCTCTTGCTCAGTTTTGCTCTCTGCTCATGGGTATTTACCCCTGAGCTGTACCAATTCATCCATTTGCATGGTCATGCTCTAATTCAGACCCACACAACAATTTTGTTAAAAAACATTTTTGTAAGGCTTTTTAAAAATCTGGCAATTTCAAATGGCAGGTTTCAAGGATGGCTGCACAAATGGGCACTGCTGAGAGTGTGCCTGTGTTTCAGCAGTGGAAGCGGAAGTGCAGCACTGCAGCATACACCAGCCATCCTTCAGCCAGGCTGCCTGAAAATTTGTGACATGGAATCACACCCGAAAAGGAGCAATTACACAGACTTTTAAAGTTTAGATAAATTGCTGAGTTTGAAACACCCTCAAATAGCTCAAGCAAGTAGGCCTAGATACAGAAGACTTCAAAATGTCCCACCAGGTAATCTGCAGATATTTAGAAGAGATGAGCTAACATAGTTGCCCACTACTCTCATAGTTGTCCATTACTCTGTGCTTTGCAATGCTACTTGATGGCTCGTACGTCTGAAGACTTGCTGCCTTGCCAGAATTCACAAAAGAGTTTAGTTATAAACCTTAAGACATTAAAATGGCAAATATAAATAATATTTTTAATTTTAACCAGGACGAATTCTACCATGTGATAGTGTATCTCTTTTTGACAGAGATCATATAAGTTCCCTGAATCAGTGTACAGCCATCAGAAAATCTCAGAATATATAAATTTGGTTTTGCATTTTGCTTCCCCCATGGAAAAAAAAGAAAATCCTTTAAGAATTATCTTTGTCCATATTACTTCCTCTATAGTGAATGAAAAGACCAAGACCTCTGAAAGTGAGGTATACATAACTACACAATTATCATGGACATAGAATCATAGAACGGTTAGAGTTGGAAGGGACCTTAAAGATCATCATGTTCCAACCCCCTGACATGGCCAGGGACACCTTCCACTAGACTAGGTTGTTCAAAGCCCCATACAACTTAGCCTTGAACACCTCCAGGGATGGGGCATCTACAACTTCCCTGGGCAACCTGTGTCTCACAACTCTGAGAGTAAAGAATTTCTTCTTAAATCTCATCTAAATCTACCCCATTTCACTTTAAAACCGTTACCCCTCGTCCTATCACTACACTCCCTCGTAAAGAGTCCCTCCTCATCTTTTCTGTAGGCCCTCTTTAGGTACTGGAAGGCTGCAATAAGGTCTCCCCAGAACCTTCTCTTCTCCAGGCTGAACAACCCCAACTCTCTCAGCCTATCCTCATAGCAGAGGTGCCCCCTGATCATCTTCATGGCCCTCCTCTGGACCTGCTCCAACAGGTCCATGTCCTTCTTACATTGGAGGCCCTAGAGCTGGACACAGTAGTCCAGGTGGGGTCTCACCAGAGCAGAGCAGATCGGCAGAATCACCCCCCTCGACCTGCTGGCCACACTTCTTTTGATGCAGCCTAGGATGCAGTTGGCTTTCTGGGCTGCGAGCACACATTGCTGACTCATGTTGAGCTTCTCATCCACCAACACCCCCAAGTCCCTCTCCTCAGGGCTGTTCTCAATCCATTCTTCGCCCAGCATGTATTTCTGCTTGGGATTGCCCCAACCCACATGCAAGACTTTGCACTTGGCCTTGTTGAACTTCATGAGGTTTCCACGGGCCCATCTCTCAAGCCTGTCCAGGTCCCTCTGGATGGCATCCCTTCCCTCCAGTGTGTTGACTGCACCACACAGCTTGGTGTCATCGGCAAAATTCCTCAATCCCAACATCCATGTCACCAACAAAGATGTTAAATAGTACCGGTCCCAGTACCAACCCCTGAGGAATGCCACTCACCACTCATCATGAATGAAGAAAATAAGAAACCCAGTGTATTTCTACATGTAAATTCTGACTCTAGTATCAATAAAAAAGCATTTGTTTGTTAAAGACTAATACCTTTATTTTTACTATGTTGGCATTCACATTTCCAGTGAATACACAGACTGTAAGTTGACATCTTTGGAAAATCCCATCCCATACAACACTGAACAGAGATACAATTCTAGTCAATAATATAATGACTTAATTATAAACTAATTGTTTATATGTTACTTACATATGATACATTAATTCCTTAATAGGAATTAGAAGATTTGCTTTTTACATGCTACGAAATATTTCCAAGCCTAAATGCTGCTTAATTATTAATATTCTGTTGGGTTTTTTTCCATGAACACATAACCTCAGGACTCTCCTGTGACACTACATTATATGACTTGTTTAAATGCAGGTCATATCCCAGTAAAATGTTTTTTAAATAAATAGTGCTAAAAGGAATTTAAAATAGTACCTCTTATCCCTAAGGGTAATGAAGAGCATCATGTGAATTAAAATCAGAAGGCACTCAACTACATTATTCGTCTTACTCAATCAAGCTGTCACTGGCTGGACTCAGCCCCTCATCCTGCCTCAGCTGGGACCATCCTGTGTTTGGGAGGCATGGGCACAGGAATGCTGAGCTCTCTTCCTCTTTGCTGAGCACTGAGAGCTTTCTTCAGCTTACAAAAACTCCCCGAGATGTCAGGATTTTGCAGGATTGACCCCTACACATTTTTTTAAACAATTATGCTAAGAGCATACTAACAATTATTGCTGGTTTAGCATTTTAAATATTTCAGTCTCTACAAAAAAAATGAGGCTCATTTCTGATTTTCCTCCCCTGAGACAAAATTTCCACTTATTTACATAAGAATTTTGCTGGAGTAAGGACCTTGAGGCACTGTTTGAACATTTATGCTTTGTACTGGCTTTTCCTCCATTAGAGAGTCTCCAAATTCCCATTGATTTTAATGGGAGATCAGTAGGCAGATAAATCTGAGAAGGGTTATGCTTTTGGGAACTTCTGTACCACTCTTGTAAAATTACTATCAAAATTGCTTTTCCTGTATTGTAGTAATAATATTGTGATAGCACCAAAAATCTTACTCAGAGATATTCACTGCATATACAATGCTTTTGTTCAATTTTTTCCAATTCCAAATTCTGACACAGTTTGGGTTCTTTTTTCTTTTTTCTATTTTTTTTTTTTTATCAGGCCTTCAGACACAAAGGTAATGAGAGGAGCAAAAGTGCCTTCAAAGTTATAGTCCTTTACTCCAAAATGTTCATCTGTATATTTTAGTTTTAACAAAAGATTAATGCCTTAGGAAGCCATTTGTGCTGTCTCCTCAGTTGGTGTTAGAGACATGATGTCTGTTATATCAGCACAAGTACAGTAAGACTCCAAAGGTGGTACTAGTGTGGTACAATGTGCAATATGAACATACTACTCAAAAGCCATATAACTAAGACATACCTCTTGCTATTTCTCTGACAGCTGTATCATTTAGAAACTTTTTAATAAGTTGCTGTTATTTCTGATTTATTTATTCATTCTACAAACGAGCAAATTGTGCAGTTATTTTCCCTATAACTTTACACAAAACTCTAAGGGACCAATACCATCTCCTTTATGGTCCAACTGTACAAACTGTCTTCAGTATAACTGGTCATGTGAGCAGTAACAGGACATTTAGTTGTTTCTGAAGCACCTTGAATGTATTTCTAAGATGTAAGAAGTTTTGGCAGCTTCTTCCCTGAAAGCCTTTTTTTTATAGGTGGAGACTTTGAGCAAAAAAAGTTTTATTCCTCCAAGCTCAGTGACATGGTTGTTTGGGGTTTTTTACTGGTAATTTAGGCCTTAATCATACAAGTCACTTCCAGGTATTTGCCTTCAGCAACACCTGCAGCATCCAAAAGGGTCTAGAATGAGTGAAGGGGACAGCTCACACAGAGTTGCATTCCATGTAAGTGCCAAAATCATTGAGAAGTTGTAGCACATCTGTAACTTGGTAATTCCCTTACTCTCAGCTTACTCTGAGGAGGAGAGCCCAGTGCTCCTAAAGCATGCAGAGAACCACAGTGGCCCAGAACTTTAACATTATTCAGCTGGAAACGGTCTCTGTACTTAATTTTCAGGCTATTTGTGATCTTTTTATTCTGAATTGAAAGATATGTTTAAAGTCGGTTATGGGAAGGGGAGATACCAGACAGGTGAGCGATGGCCGGTACACTAATGTATTTGGCATTCCTGAAGTTACACAAGTGTGGGGAGGTTTTCATTGCCCATTACAGGCAAGGGAAGCAAGTGCAAGGAAACTGTTTCCTTCACAGCTTGTATTTCTGCTGTTTAATTGTTGAATGTGGAGACTACTCACCTAACCTCTGTGCTCCTCCCCTGAGAAAACCTGCCATCAAATGACGACCCAGAAGAAATATGGGTGATTGCTCTGCTCCCATTAAAAAAAAAAAAAAAAAAAAAGAAAAAAAGAAAAAAGAAAGAAAGAAAGAAAGAAAGAAAAGCACTAGCCTGGTATCAAGGGACCAAGCTAGGATACTTAGGAGAATATTTTCTGTAGAAGCCAACTGACCATCCATCTCCCTTTTTAACTAGTGTCAAGGCTGGTTTACTTGATGATGATTTGATGCCCAGCAATTGCTCCCCCTTGCCCACTGAAAATGAGTGATGACAGGGGAACAGCCGTCAAATAGAACAAGCTGAGATACTGTAGCAGGGAGCTTAGCAGAGCTGAGTCCTGCAAAAAAGAACCATTATAAAAGGATGAAGTTCTGGAAAACAACTGTTTTACAGTCGGCTTTGTGGAGAATGTTTATTTTTTTTCCAGATTTGTAAGATATGTTTATCTTGCTAAAGCATTCCCGTAGCATAAAACAAAGAAAGCATGTCTTCTACTTGGAACAAACAGCTCAATGAGGATTTATATAGAATTTCTTAGCTCTGTTTCTGCTGGATTCAGCTGAACTCTGACATCATACAAGTTGGAAAGAAATAGAGCCACTGCATTTTCTCAAACATCAGCAGCTCAGTGGGGATATATGAAACTAAAGAGCTGCCGTACTTGACAGTTAGCAGTGGTTATATGTATATATTTATAATGGTACTCCAGCATCTTCGGCTTTGGACATTAGGACATCTTTTCCCAAGTGCTCAATAATAACAGATAATACAAGAGACACATCACAAAGTCACTGGCTGCTCTCACCTAAAGTGTGACTTTGCAGAGATACAGAACAATGGCAAAATGAGAAAAATATTGCAGTAGTGTAACAGTACAATAGTGCGAATTTATAAAGTACCTTCATCTTCAAAGAACTTGTAAAATATGCATTGTTCGTGTTTTACATAATACTGGCAAAATTTCTACGCAAATATGTACATTCAAAACCTGCATGGGTTTATAACCCATATGGATGTAAATATATACATAGATATGTTTGGTAAACTATCAGCTATCAAAACATTAGCCATGCTGAATGCTATTCATACCAGGAGTACCAAGATGGTCCAGTGGCTTTGCAAAGACAATTACTAAGATGGAGCTAGTAAGCACCAGTATACTTGAGCTGACTTGATTCATGCAGTTTCTGCACACCCACTTGTACCTTCTATCATATCATTTTTCCATCATTTGGGATACCTCAGTTCTCATCCCCATCCCTACAATATCCTGGATAACAGAGTGTTGGCAGTACGTGCAAAAATTTAGAAATACACTTTATGGGATTACTTGTGTATTACCTAACATACATAAGGCCCCACTTGTCAAAGTGCACCAAAAATGAGGCTGCTCCACAGGGAAAGACAAGCCAGGGTGGCATGTGGCCACAGCACAGGCAGGAAGAGCAGTGACCTCCCCAGCCAGGACACAGTCTCCAAGCACTGCAGGCCTGGTGGCCATACCAGCTTCTCTCAAGACTGCGCAAGGTAACAAAGCACACCTGGGGCTGCCCATGACACCCCATTAGCAATGGCAATAAACACGAGCAGAAACAGGGCTGCCTATAACATGGGTCTGAGGTCTATCCAATAGGCCATGGCCAAGGACTGGGCTACCAAGGACTAACCTTCACCAGAGCTCCTGGGACTCATGGGTAGAGGGCGTGGGTGGAAGTCCCAGCTGAGGATGGCCAGAGCCATTAAAGCCTGTTGGTGTCCTCAGGCCCATGCCACCACTTTTACTTACAGAAACTGAGCAGTTTTACTCAAGCAATCAATTTGTGGTTGCTTCTGCTACAGTGATCAGTCTTTTTTAGGACTGCGGGCTACAAGTCAGACCCACAAAAGTGCCTAACATTCACTTTGGGACCAAATACAAGAGGAACTTAGGTGCTTCAGCATCTTTCTGAATCAGCCCCAAAAACCTAAAGATCACAGAATCAGAGAGCAAAATTTTCTAACTGTAAGTGTGGTGATCCTGGAAATCATTCTGTAATCCACTGTGAGATGACCCTCACTTTTACCTTACTTTTTTTCCCTCAGTAAATAGGGTGAATTTTCTGTTTTATTAAAAAAAAAAAAAATCTCTTTCTGAATCTTTTAATTGTTGGATCAAATACTCCTTGTGGCACAAAGTATGAGGAATTCTGTGGGTGTATCCTTGCAAAAGTGTCTCTTTGTTTTCCCACTGAATTATACTTATTTTCACTACTAATAGTAGGGGGGTTTATTTTGTTTTTAAGGTGCTCTGGCCCTCTCCCAAGTCACACATTTTCTTCCTGTCCTTATCTTGCTCGAGAGAGCGTCCCCTCTGAGTTTTGCCAAATCAACAGTTTGTGTGACTGCTTTGAGAGGGAGAAATTTTCTGGTAGTACAACCCAGAAGTCATAATAGAGTGTTGTATTTTCAGAAAGACTATCAGTAATGCCTACAAAACAAAATTACCAAACCCATTGCTGACTGAAACAGTCCCACTGTATGGTGGCATTCCGGTTTTGTTTTTTTGATCTTGTGGTTTTTAACATTTTCAGAAAGAAAATAAAATAGTTTGGAAAAAAAGAATAAGAAAAAGATAATTAAATCACATAATTTTAATTAATTAATTAATTATGAAGTTTTTATTGTAGACATCCTGAACTGAGCTATCAGTAAGTACACTTTAACAAATGTTATAAGCAAGATGTATTTATATGAACTCTTAATGGAATCATGCATGAAACATCTATTTTTTACTGAGGCACTCGATAATGAATGGGTTTTTAATGAGGCAAAGTTATAAAATTTCTTCTTAGAGCTTTTTTAAGAGACAAAGGATGCTGCAGTGATAATGCCAATGTTAAACATCTATAATTTAAAACTATGCAGTTTTTTATTCCTCCCTTGATAATAAGTAGTTTTTCTGGTCTTTTGCCTCCTGTGTCACAACGTGCTGATGTAGGGGGCATGTCTAGTGGAGAAAAAGATATTTGCAGTTCTCCTGAACCACAACTGCAGGCTGCTAGAACTCATCAGACTTTGGATTTGAATGTAGTCTAGAACAGCCTTGGGGTCACTCCTGTTACACACGGCTCTGCACTGATAGCCAGACTGAATTAAAAAAAAAACAAACAAAACAATAGGAAATGGATATGGCAAAGAGTAACTCCGAGTATCACTATATCAACAGTGTTGAATGGCATTTGCTTTACTGCCTCTGGCACATGAGGCATATACGTAAGTTTATTTACACGTGTGCCTGTGTTAGTCCAGGCCAAAAGAAGAGTAGCAGTAGATAAATGTGTTTGTGGCAGTTGGATTTAGATACCACTATATAGCTTTCTACAGTAAATGTATCAATGACAGATATGGCCAGCTTCCAAGTTGGACGATATATAGGTTTTTAAGAAAAAATATGATCAACCAGCCAAGATTAGGTGACTCTTTTACTGCATGTGCAACTGTAAATAGATATGAGAGACTAACATTTCCTTCATAGTATGTTTCCTGTAAATTACAGCCCTTTTATATAGATCTAAGCCTCTGCCTTCACAGATTCATAACACAAGCCACATTCTGCTGTTCCGGTGCCACTGTTCAGCATTTGGGTGGTGAAAGGTTGAGAGCTCTAAAGATGGATTTTGGCACAGTTAACACTCAGCTAAAATTTCACACTAGCTGATTTAAGCCTAACAGTGGTGGAACCTCAGCCAATAACAAGTCCGTGCCAATGAGGTCAGTGCAAGACACCACAGAGGATTAGCGAGCCTTTTGGTGGTGGATATAGCTCTGGCTTTCTGTAAAGATTTATTAAAATGTAGGCAACAGAACTAGTTCCATATATGTAGCTCTCATCTATCATAGAATTCATTTCATTTCTCCTCTGTAATGTTAATGAGATATGAGAAGCCATTTCTTCCTTTCTAAGATACCAGCATTAATGACACAGAATCAGCTCCAGTGAATGGAAAAGAACGAGTTCACCTACGCTATAATTTGTAATTGGCTCACTCATGGGACTTGAGTCTTTTGCATGAAAACTAGAGCTGTGTGAGCTCTCAAATGTGTTCCATTCATGCCTGCATTGTCACAGGAAAGATTTGAAGGAATCAGTTTGCATTTAATTAGGGTTTCTGTGACTTACTGAGAAAAATCTTAAACAATATATTCATCACAAGTTTTTAAGAGTCAGGTTAAAGGGAGGCCTATGTTTGATACTGCAATCTGCTGGTATTGAGAAGCCATTGTAAAAGAGACCATTACATACAAAATGGGTATTTCTTTGTAACCTAAACACAACTAAATGCATAAACTCTGCTGCAGCTCCCATGGAACTCTGCACCTTCTGAGTACTGTGTGGTGACTATGGGGGAGTCCACTGGGCAACGATTTATTTTAAGTCTCTATCAATGGGTGCTTAACTGCTGTTAATTTAGAACAGTGGCTTGGGGAACTATATTTGAGAGTCACACACATATAAAATGATTCCATTGTGATTGGTTTTATTGCAGTGAATGCCAGTGAGATTTTGTTAAAGGGAAGCAGTAAGGGAAGCAATACTCACTTTTTTCTTTTTTTTTTTTGTCACAGCATGTAGCAGTGCTGGCTTCAGAAACCCCAACTAGCGAATCTTTCTGCCTGGGTTCACAGGACGATCTAGTGTCTGTACTTAAAAAGGCTGTTCCATTTTGACAGTTAGCATCAAGCAGTATTGCATGTATGGGTGTGTGGGGAATATCTCTCACACTGATAGAAAGGGTGCTTAATTCTGACATGGTTAAGTATTCCAACTGTACGGATCATTGAAGGAAATCTTGGGTTCAGAGAGAAAGTGTAACAACTATGCTGGAAAGCTGAAAGGCCTTTCAGGGATAGAAAGTATCGGTCCACATACTAATTCTAGGACTGTTCTAATTCAAACAAATTTAAAGATCATAATCTTTATTTTGAATAGCAAAATCAAAACGAAATTGGCATCAGCCCCCTTTTTTCTTTCACTGTCACTCCTCTCATCAGTGTTTTATGATGGTGTTTCTGAAAAGCAAATGTTTTGCCTTTGGAATAAAGCGACAGATAACATGCATTTTTGAAAGACCTTTCTGCTTATTCCCTCTTTCTGTGTATTACTTAGTTTAAGTATTTCCCTGGTTGGGAATCAAGAAAAGAGGCAGCACAAATTACAAGGGCAGCTAAAAAGTATGACATAGTAAAAGCAGAGCTACCACTTAGTAGTTAAGCTGCTTTTTGCCATGAACAAGAAGTGATGTGGCCAGTGACTGACATGTCTGTTTTGTGCACAGGGATGCTATTCTTGGCATTGCCAAGGTTACCGTTAGGTAACCTTTGGTAAGTCTTTGAGCTTTCTCAGACCTTAGTAAAACAGGGACAGTGACCTATTGTTGAAAAGCACTTGTAGCACTATCCTGCCTTTCTGATTCAGTTACTGTGACCAGCAGTTCTCTAATCTTTCACTTTCACTTAAAGGGGGCTGGAGATTTAAATTGGAGCAAAGGATACATCCTGAGATTTGTCATCGGAGAATTGCTGGGTAGACAGCTGGGCACAGTGCTGAAGAAATTCCTGTTTAGAGAAGGGAGATGGAGCTGGGCTGATAAGGGAGTAGAAAAAAAAATTACGCTTGTGGCTGCTAAAAGCCCAAGACCATTCTGCTTTCACCTCTAATTATCAGGAGGACTTAGACTGAGTTCAGCCACTCCTACCAGATATGCAATACTGCCTGGGAAGGAGGTATTTGCTTATTTTCCCCTCAATTTCTAGCTTGATTAGAGTATGCTTAGTGTAGCTCTATCCCCATCTTTGTTCATCGCCATTCCTGCCTCACCACCTTCTTCCAGCCACATACCTGATCCCAGTGGCCTCCTACACCTTAAGCAACACCCCTCCTCATTTCTCACAAGATGCTGATCTTTCAGCAAATCTTCTGTTTCCTCTTGAAAACGTCAGATGCAAGAAAGACAAAAGGACTAGGGTATAAAAAGAAACAGTGAAACACAAAACAGAGGAACTATCCTTGTTATAGTGTGTGTATTGACATAGGAACTATTGTTTCTATTTAATAATGTCTCTGGAACTGCGTAACGTGGTAACAGAAAAAGCTATCCTATTGTCATGGTGTCCTTCAAAACCAGATTAGGAATCACTTAAACCAAGTCCACTTCCCCAAACTGTGTGATTATAGTTTAATTTCAGTGAACAATCAGAAATGGTCTACATCCATTGTTCTCCTTAGTATATTAGTATAGAATCCATTATCTGTTTGCAGGGACTGTATTTTTAATGTATAAAGAACTAGATACTGAGGTTTGATCCCTGCCTGCCAGTTGAAAGAATGGATAAACAAGGCATTTATCTAAGTAGTGTGCTATTCATTACTAATTTTTTTTTTTACTGTCTAGCAAGAGACAGTTTCACCTAGCTACGCCCCAGGGACATCAATATTTCTAAAATTAGCAGGTGACAGTCACTAATCCTTTGGGAAAAGTGCTAAAGTTTGACATCTTAATTAACAATTGAGTTCTAGAATTGCTGGAAATTATCAGGGCAAAGTTATGGATCTGAATGGAATTTTGGAGAGTAACTGAGAACTTCCTGGACCCTGAGTTATGATCCAGCCTATGCTAATCTTCTCAGCTGTGCAGGATACCTGACAGCTTTTTAGCTGGAGGAAACAGAATGTTAGAATTGAATTAAGATATAACATAATACTAAGATTTATTAAGAAATAATGTAACTTTGTTTAGTCCTTCTTTGAACATCAACAGGTGGGGGGTTTTCTGTTCTTTGAATTATGGGGAAAATGCTTTTTACTTCATACTTCTACATGTGGCTAGTGTTAAAAACAGCACTAAGGCGACTGGCAAAACGACATTCTCCACACAGGAGAACCGTGGCCTGCAGACCAGCGGTACCATTTTCATCTCACTCAGCAGCCCAGACGAAGTCTCATGAAGTAGCTTTCCCAGTAAGCTGCATGGAGGAAATGAAAGCTGGTAATACAGGGTGTCAGCTTGGAAGAGACGTCTTCTAGTGGATTAACCACTAGAAGGATTAGCCAGAAAATTTTGGCAGGCAAAACACTTGGGAAACTGCCTGAACTATGAGGGTAACTAAAAGTTTCAAGCATCCATACAGATATGCCATAGGACTGTGGTGCACAAGAGATATGGTATCCTGAGCACAGCCAGCATCAGACTTTTCAGGAATAGGTATGGCACACCTTAGCAGAATAATCTGCTCATAGGCTGTAGGTGTATTTCTAAATCTTCTCTGTTGTTTGTGACCTGAAGCACGAGGGTTTATATTCCCTTTAAAAATGTTTTATCCTACCTGATGCAACTGTGGAAGCTTTTTATGATTGAGATAAATCTACAGTCTTCTTTTTAGCTTCTTCAATTCATTGTCATTTTGTAGCAATGAGTTCCACAGGCTAATTTAGTACCACATTAAAATACATCTTTTACTAGATATACAAAGCACATTTGAAACTCAACATTTTGGTCTTCTATTACTAAAATGATAAGCAGGAAACTCCAAAGTACATTCTCTCTAAAATGCAAATATTTTAAAATTATATTTGTGTCTACACCAAAAAGTGTTTGCCTGTAAAGCTAACCTGTAGGAATTATGTTATGAAAACTTGAAGGGGTGACATAGGTAGTGTCAACCAAAGGAATTTTCTCCCCTAGCAGAACTGTGTGTTGATTAATTTGTTTTGCTGGAAAACTTTCAGCAAGTTTTCATACTCTTTTCTGACACAGCTATGGTGGCCAAACTTCAAGCTATAATGCAAACCAGTATCTCATCTCATTTTCCTGTTTAATATAGTCATTTGGTAGAAATAACAAAAAATGTACTTAACAGTACCAATGCTTAAGACTTCTCATGTACAGTCTTCTGCAGTAAAACCAGTGTGCCTAACTACTGTGCCATTTAGGAGTGACTTTTTTCCTATATTTGTATAACAGAAATGTATTATTAGGTTAGAGCAGAGTAGCACGTTCACAATTTAATTTTCCATCTCATTATTTTTTACTTCATCTTTCAGCATGAGTGTGTTTCCTTTGTTTGTGTAACCACACTACCAACACAGAAGACACAAATTTTTATAAAAATGAAATTCTGTTTTAATTTTTAAACAATGCATTGCCCATAGCCCCCAACACTGCCTGCATTATGGCTCCTGGGTCATTAACTATTAATTGATTCTTGGGTTATTAACTATTATGTATGGAGAGAGATCCTGAATGGGTGTAAGACAGCAGACAGGCTTTATACAGCTTTGGGTCTCCTCACAGCTCCTGGTGCAGGAATGGTTTAGGATAGGAAGAGGCATCAGGATACAGTAATGTTACTAGAATGCAATTCCATGACTATTTTGGGCCATATGGTAATTTTATAGCTAATAGTTGTCTTTGTGGTGTCTCTCTGTGATCCAGAGGTCCTGACTCAGAATGTTGGAGGCACATAGTTTAATGCCACTTTTGTCTTACCATGAATTGCACCTTGCACCATATCTCCATCAAACAGTTTAACTATTCTGAACCGACAGTCTTGAGCCAAAACTGAAACTCACAGGATTTTTTGCCACTGATAGTGTGAAAGTTCAGAAGTGGGGCTTGTGATGAGTGGAATTAAATAAATGACACAGTCATCGTTAGCCCAGCGTTTGCAGCTAAAGGCATACTTAAAAAAGGTAAAATTGAAGAAGTTATAAATGCACTAAATATGACCATGTCTTATAAAATTATGAACATTTGCTTAATGTTTGTTTGATAGGAAGCTTTGAACCTAGTTGTTCAGCTACAGGAATTGTTAGTGTGAGGCAAGGAATTTAGGACTCTTGGTGAGGCAACTGTCCCTCTCACTGTCCCTGCTAAGACACGCAAAGGCCTGGTAAGGCCAAAGGATGCTCCCTAGTGACACCTATTAGTCATCACCAGCAGTCCTAGCCTCCACTAGTTCTGGGCATATGTTCAGCAAAACCAACCTCCAGATGTCAGGAGTTTAGCTGTCTTAGCTCTTGTGCACCTTTCAGCCAGCCTCAGTGTGCTGGAATAAGCTACTCACCACAAGTATTTAAAATGATTCTGAAAGTTGCACCTCATTTCTGGAAGATGAAAATACATTGGACTGCTTGCCTGTCCAGCAGTCTCAAAAAGTGTTTATGAACTGTGGCCTAAATACTGCATCACTAAAATAAAAATGAGTTTCAATTTTTGTTTCAGTAAGAGTAGATTTGGTCATGAAACAATATTCACCCAAAAAGCAAAATGCAGCTGACTTTTTGGCAGAACTTGTCAGCTTTGAAACAGTATATACCAACACCCACACAAGACCTTATGACAGGAAATGAAGCCAATATAGTGCCAAGTGGACCTGTCAGGAAATGCGGGTGAAGAATATAGTTGCTGAAATGAGAACTTAGCAATGGTTAACACTTCTGAAAGTGTAAAAAGACTAAGACCTTTTCCATCCTAAACTGGTCACAGATTAATTTTACATCTCATACAAAACTTCTTATGATGACAACTTGAAAGTATCTTTGATTCATTTAAAAGCCAAAAGTTGAGCTGCCAATATCCATGCTATTGTCTGTGTTTCACCAGACATTGCATAGTGTAATAGTACAAAAGATGCTTGTCTTTTTTCCTGGGAGATTGTTATCTTTACCCTCCAAAACCACACTCTTTAATAAAAAAATTTAAAAAAGTTTATCTTCTTCAACAATCATCTTTGCAAATACGGCCATGTAAGCCAGGACATAGGTTTACATTGATATTTTGTGTGAGTATGTTTGTACGCAGACACACATACACATACAGAAAAATGGAAAAAAAATGTTTAGGTTTATATCCTAAAGAATTTTTACCCACAGAAAACAACAGAAATGATCAACAGACATAAAACTTTAGCCTGCGTAAATTAAATGGTTCTGCTGCATTAACTTCATAAAACCATAATCCTCTCCTCCATAAACTATTACATGCACTGCAACATATCTGATTTATGGGGTGTAGAATCGATGGGAAAAAATTAATGCTTGAAAAACATATTAGAGACATTATTGAACAGATTTTAATTGAGATTTGATTTCAATGCCCCTTATCCACATGATTAATGGGTCCTACCCCTCGACTCCAGCAGGCAGAAAAGAGTCTTTAATATGACAATTAAGTATCTGTCTTTAGGTTTTATGTAGCTCTCTCCTCAGATCACTTCATCAGTACAGTGTGGCTTTTGTGCAGATTAAATTGAGACTCAATTTTCTCTATTTTCCAGCACTTACTTATGTTTTATGACAAGCACTAAATCAATTTTATGCTATTATTGATTTTTTCTTAAATGGACACAAACCATTTCGCCTTTTGCCCTTCTTTTCTACTTTCCTTCTATTTCCTTTTTTCACTGTATGCTTGATATACAGGCAGCTGAAGACATTTCAAATGTTTCCTGAGATTTCTACAGGTCGTGCCAATTCATTCACTTTTTACAATATCAGAATTGACAAACTTAACCTGGAATACTATCAAAACTTATATATTCTTTTAATATGACAAGGTTTACAGGTTGGGCTTCTTTCCTCACCTTATCTTTTAAAAAAAAAAAAAAAAAAGAGCCTTCAAGGTTAGTTTCTCCTCTTTTTCAATTAAAAAAAAAACAAACCCACAACAGACAATCTTTCTAATAACTTCTGAAATATTTGAACTGCAGCTTCAGCTATAATTTTTGAAAGTCTTGAAATCTAATTAATACATCGATGTAGGGAGAACCTATTTCATGGCTTGCAGGGGAAAAGGGCATTATCTGCAAGGTGCAATAACTCCTCTGAGATGTGGCAGCAGCTAGTGGTACACCATGCAATTAAGAAGCTCTTGGTTCTTTAGGGCTCTATCCTGTCTGACCTATGGCAAAAATTAACAACTGCCTTGGGCAATAAAAGTAGCACAATTTGTAATCAGATAGCTTACTTTTTTGGCAGAGAATTATACAATAAGACGGATCAAAGAGGGAAAGAAGAAATGTAATTCGGCTAACAAAATGGGTTGGCCTTTTGATTTTCTGGCTGTTTAGGGTCATGGAGGAGGTTATGAAGGATTGTCCTCTTTCTTTCTTTGTTCGAAGTCTAGCATGCCTGAGCTCAGGTGATAAAATTGATCTTTAAAATAAGTACAGTAGCTTTATTTTGCTGAAAAATCAATAAAGCCCTCCATTGTGTTTGGTATTTACCTTATAACATTTTACTTGTAAACCCTCAAAGTAGTTTTTAAAATGTGTTTAGAGAGATTTTTATTTTTTTTTAAAAAAAGCTTTCTAAACAACACAGGCTTACCTATTGAATCAAAAAAACGTTAACATGACTGATGTCTGTCATGGCATCTTTGCCTAGCTGATGCTTCCTTTAATTTAAGGGGAAATTTCATTTTCCCTGAATGACAGATTTTGGGCAGAACGGTAATTTTTTAGTTCTTTCCTGTGGTGATTTTATCATTAGCATGTGCCTACTTGTGATTATAGTAAATACATGTACACACAGTATGTGTACAGTGGATGGAGAGGTTTCCTTGTGGAGTTTCAACAGCTTTCCTATAAAAAACAGGAAAAGTACAACCAAATTAAGAAACAAAAAAACCCCAAACTACCTGATTAAGAAAAAAATCTTGAATTTCACCATAATATAGATGCTGGGATGCTGTTCTCTATATAAAATGTAAGTCAGACAGTAATTGGAAAAAAGTTTGGAGCTATGCTATTGTGCTGCAGCTCCCTTAATTTACAGAATATTGTTCCCTTCATACAAGAAACATGCCAGTAACAGTATCAACTTTCATGATTAAGAGGAGACTTGAGGGGTTTTTCTTTATTTCTTGGCTTTGTCTTCGCTTTGAGATATGAAGAGTAATGTCACAAATCAGCCTGCATGCTGCCTTTCTACTACACGTAAAAAGAAAGCTTCCCTTGCAAGCACCAGATGCATGCTATGTTGTGAATTCTGTACGCCTGTAGAAAAGAGCAGAGGTGCCCTGCACTCTCTGCTTCTAGCTGGAATTCAAATTCAGAATGCTCACAGGTCAGTGATTCCTTAGCTGCAGACTAATCCAAAATGAAGATGCACCATTTAGTTCTTTTAAAGAAACAGCTGTTTTGCATCTTAGACTAAAGGCTCCTTATTTATTTGCTCCATTTGTTTCTGTTTTGGTTTTGACATTTTCTTTGTTATTACTACCATTGCTGTTAATATTGTCATTGTTATTACTACTGTTGCTATAATAATACTAATCACCACATTGTGTTACATGAACATCATGTAAATACTGCAAACCAAGAAAATTGCTGTAGTGTCTAGTAGACAGTTTCCTTTCAGGTACCTGAAAGCTGGTGTGAGTTAAGTTTCCTAAAGCTTTGCTTATTTTATTAGCATATTTTTCTCCTGTGATTTATTCTCTTCTCCATAAGTTCTACTTATACCTTGTTTCTTTTTTAGAATTGGCTTATTAAAAAGTAAATTGTACTGTTAAAACCTCTTTTTTCACAGAAGCTGTTTTTCAGAATAGATTCAAAATATACTGTTTAAATATTTCTAGTTGCTCACTCTGGCTTTTCTAATTTACGTAATTTTTATCAACCTTATTTATTTATTTTCTGGCCTTGTGTTTTATACGCCTGTGATATGCAGACACATAGGTAAGTGTACCCAAAAGAAAACTGGCACTACAGGTTGTGGGTTACAGTTTTCTCCCTGCCACAGCTGGTCAGATGTTTTTGTCCTAGCGACTGTACAGCTGACTTAGGCAAAAGTGAGTTGAGACAGGATACTTAGCACTGTGTGGAACACCAACTTAAGAAAAAATTAAAACCAGGTAACCCTCATTCCTATAACATACATATTTGTGACTATCTGAGAACTATTTGATTTCCAGGCTTAAAAAGCATGCATGCTGCAGAATTCCACTTAACCACTTTCAGAGTAATAAATCCACAATAAAATTCCTGTATACAATGAAGGGCAAATTGCCATAACAGGCTAATCTGTTGAAGAAATAAACCTGTTTACAAAACCAAATCCTATGTATATGAAATGTGACTGCAGATAAACAAATCTCTTCAGTGTATACTTGTTAAAACCTATTTTTTCTTGTATGTTGTGAATGGCATCACATGTTTCAAGTTGAATGGGATTTTTTATTTCGCTGGAGATGATTTGTTTTGTTTGAAGGCTCATGAGTTTGTAACGCAGCCCTTGAAAGAGGGCTAGACAATATGCCAAAGCTCGCAGAAGTAGTCCCCGGCACACTATCAGTCGTAGCCTTAAAAGAACAGACCTTTGTGTTTTGCCCAGGCAGCGGAGATTGTCAGCTTTCTGAAATGAATTGCAAGCCTAATCTAGAATTGCACCAATTCAGATAAATAAATAGCATTAGCTTTGCACACCAGCTCCCCATCCACGCACACAGACACACACACATTTGTGTGTTTCCTCTTCATTCTGGCCAGCAGCGCTGCACGGGATGTGCCCAGAGAAGACAGCGATGCTCCTGCCTGTGGGCAGGTGCCCACCAGGCTGGCTACCTGTTGGAAGCAAGGGCCAGGGAGCCGCACAACAACTAGAATGTCACCTTCATCATGTACATACACACATTTGGGGTACTCTGGGATAGGCGTTCCCCTGGCTGCCGGGAGGCAAGCGCAGGCCCTGGCTGGGTAAATCGGTGTAGGCCGCACTGGCCGGGGTTGTTGCCTGGCAACAGGCGACCCCGCGGGGCGGGGCGGGGCGGGGCGGGTGGTGCCGGTTCCCTCACGGAACCGGCGGGACGGGGATGAAGGGCCGCTGACGGCGCCGGCCCTGCCGGAAACGGGCTGTTCCGCCTCCTCCGGTGAAATCTCCTTGGCTCTCGCCGCAGAGGAGAGGGTGTCAAGACGAGTGTAAGGGGAAGGAGGAAAAGAAAGGGGAAAAAAAAAAAAAATCAGAGAAAGGATTTAACGAGGTCAGGAAAGCCCCCCAGGGGAAACGGCGCTGTGCCCCGGAGTCCCTGAGACAACGGCCCGACCCGGCCATTCCCTCCCCCCTGCACCCTTCCCCGACTCTTCCTCCTGTGCTCGTCTCCCCGTCCCTCTGCAGTGGCTACGGTAAAACACCTTAACTCAGCTCTGGGAGGGAGGAGGGAGGGGAAGGGACCACCTTCAGAGTGCAGCTGGAAGTGGAAGCTGTCTGCCTCAGCCGTTAGAAATATGTGGAGAAATTACCTATCATTCCCTGTAGAGACATCCAGCAACCATCCCAACCCAGCTTTTCAGTTCGGTGATAATATGCTCCTATCAGTTTTAATAGCCCCATGCTGGATTCAGGAGGTATTATGGATTGTACAGCAAGCATATTGTCATTAAATTAAATTTTCAGAACATTCCCCAGCTCATCACAAATACCACAGAGAGTAATCATAATCGGTTCTCAACACATGTGTAATTGCCTTCAGCTGGCGTTTTTTACAGTTGACATTGTTCAGCAGTGATAAGGTGATTGGTGATTTGAATACACAGCTTGTTTCATAGCTGCCGTAATTGAAATATGGTATGTGTGAATGGAAGATTACATTAAGACCTAGGATAATCACCTGACATGAGAGTAATTGAGTCTACAATCTGCCACTGAGTCTCTCAGGGAGGGCTGAAATGAAAAGAAGCCATTAGTAGATTATGCCACTGCTGGCTCGGCTCGGCGCTGCTCGGCTGGGCGCAGCGCTGGAGCGCCCGGCCGCCACGGCGTTCCTCGGCAGCGGCCCGGGCCGCCCCCGGCCCCGCGGCGGGGCCAGGCAGAGCAGGCGGGGAGGGAGGCAGGCAGGCAGGCGGCACCGCCGGGAGAGAAAAGTTGAACTTTTTCCTCGGCGGGAAAGAAGGGGGCGGGGAGAGAGCCAGGCTCTAGAACAAACACTTCCCGCTGCCTCGGGAAGTACCGCTTCCTTATTGTCCTGTTGGTGAGGAGAGGAGGTCCGGTCGCTCTATCCGATCCCTTCAGGAAGGGCGGAGGAAAAGTTCAGCTTTAATTTATCCTGGTGGGTTTAGGCGTAAATGTTCAAACTTTAGCTGCTGTTTAACTGCTTATGGAGCGAATAAGCTTGTGGAATCTCTAAAAAAAAAACAAAACCAAAAAACCAAAAGGAGCTCAGGGCAGTTCAATAGGTTTCTGCGGTCCAGAAACACTCGGGTAATTGTCATTTGGAATTTTAAAACTTATTCACAGAATTTGGTCGGAAACTATAAATCTGATGTTGCATTCTGTTTGTTCACCTAAAGACACAATGAAAAGAGTGCCCTTATTTATTAGTGTTTTTCGTGATGTAGGCTGTATAAGATACTTTCTTTAAAAATCAAGTTTGGAAGTAAACAGAGGTTAATTATACAAAGGGTAACCAAGAGGAACAGTCTTATCTAACCTTTAAAAATAAATGTAATAAGGTGCCTGCAAATCTGAAACAAATATTTACTCCAGGTGTCCAAACTTAATGGACAGAACCGTAATTGCTTTTTAAGGAGAATATTTTATTTGTTAGTCACCAAGGATTATCTTGTGATGGAAAAGTCTGTCTTTCTTCCTTTCTCTATTTATTTCTTCCTTTGGAAGGCAATACCATGTTTTGTTGTTTGGCTTTTTTTTAAAACCTACTGTATATACAGATCACAAACCCTGAACAAAGAAGAATTACAAACCCAGCTGAGATAAACATGTCAGAATTACTGTTAAGAGGCTGATGCCCAGAGTGTTTAATGGCTTGAAAAGATGATCAAGCATTTATGCAGCTACCCCTTCAAAAATTATCATTGAGCCAATGATAATCCCGTTATAATAATGAGTACTGAGTCAATTAAGCTTAGCATGCAGAGAAACTACTTTTTAATATTAAATAACCCGGCATCTTCCATCTTTAAAAAAAACAAACAAACAAACAAATGGAATTATGAAACCAGCAATTTTACAGAAAAGCCATCATGTTAAGGTTAGAGGCTGACATAGAAAGCCACATCCAGCATAGCATAGCTAACTTGTAGAGTGTAATCCCATCAGGGTCTGAAGTTCACCTTTGAGATGCTGTGAATCCTCATTCTCTCATTACTTTACAGTGCGTGGTAATTTTTGGAATCCACAGTCCAGCTATGCTATCTTGGAAATGGCTATAGGAGGCAGAGCTCAGTGCACTGTCTTTTCTGTACACAAGTGATAGCTACTTAACAATTGCCTGGCCAGTTGTTGGTGGGTTTTTTTTTTCTTACAACCTCTTCAAATAGGTTTTGTATCTATCAGAAATATCTTGCACATTTTTCTCTACTATTCCTGAAGCCACAGCTCTCTAGCACTTGCTAGAACGCATCTAAAAATGCAATGGTAAAAGAATAGTGGTTAGGCTTGTTTATTCTTGGATTCCACTTGTAATAACGTTAGCCAGAAGGAAATTTTTAGATAATTAAGGTCTATATAATCCGGTGCAGTATCACTAAAACCAGAAGGATATGGGACTGGATGTAGCTGCAGTAGTGATGTACAAATGAACAAATTGCTAAATTGCTACTGTAAAGGCTACACTTGCCCCAGTGAGCCCACACCTTTGCATAGCCAAAGGCTGTCTGATTTGCAAAAAAGTGAGTATCAGTTATTATATGTAAAACAACCAGCTTAATGCTTGGATCACAAGCTCTGTCTGTAGGCTTGGCAGTTGAAAAGTCCCCAACTGCTTATAGGGAAAACTAAACTAATTTTATCTGGAAGGTACTGAATAGCAGTAAACGTGGAATGCGTAATATATTTTCAGTCACTTAAAAAATTGAAGGAAGGCTAGCCACAAAAAAACCCATTTACAAGTCTTATTCTAACTTATGCAAAAATCCATTGCCTTTGAAAATCTGTTATCTTGATTTAAGCAATGATGGGGGAGTCACTTGGATTTAACTGGAAGACCAGCATATGAAAAATAATTCTCTAAGCAATCAACTCTGAGGAGTGCTTATAAGGGATTACTCAGTTATGCTGCGAGTAACCTGCATGGTTCTTTTTGGTCATGAAATCCTTCCCCAGTTTTGTAAAACTTGGTGGAGGGTGGGGTTTTTTCCAGATCTGGAGGTACAGGGCATTCAACAGTATGATGAACTGTAATCTAAGTAGGTTCTCAAAGTGTGTACTGTTGAACAGCAGTAACCATCAAGAGCACAAGAGAACTCAGGAAACCTCTGGACAGTTTGCTCAAGGACCTTTTATGGGGGTTAAAAACCTGGGGTTCTGCAATGAAAGGCTTTTGGGGACGTTTGACAGGTGCACATGTCAAGGGAGAAAGCTGACTTGTCTAGCTCTGAGGGATGGAGAGAAAAGGAACTTCATCAATTTCAGTGTTACAGGTTTAAAAAAAAATCCCTCTTGAGAAAAGAATCTGAAGATAATTCTGACCAAGAGAGCCTTAAAGCACCCTTTTATCTCATTACTGCGTCCAGAGGCACTACAAATTATCCTTTCCAGTAACCTCCGAGGAGCTGTTACTTCGTTATTTCTTTTGAGGTCAGAGAACCAGCCTCTACTTTCTATCTAATATCTCTTACGGAGTGGACAATTCAGATGTTCTCATCTCTTTTTTTGAGAAGTGTGTATAGTTTATTGCACTTGTCAGACAACTCTTGGGCATGTGGCCATTGGGCTTGTCTAAGTCTATTAAGAAAAATACCCCAATCATAAGATTATCCTACACAGTTATACACCTGTCTATATTACATCTATTTTAAGAGCTATGGATTCAAGCCGGAAGAAAAAGTGCATGTTTCCTTGAGCTATGCTAAACTTTCCTCTGCTAAGTTTCTCTAACATATTTTGAAAAATTTAAGACAAGTCCCTGCAACTTTGCAAGTAGGGCAAACAGTCACAACTTTGGTTTGTTTGACTATAAATTGCTGAAACAATGCAACTTAAAAACAATACAGTAGTACTGTATGACACTGTCAATATCATTTATAGCACAATTTTACACAAAGGCAGAAGTATCATAAAAAAAGAAGTAAGTCCTATCCAGTGCCCTAAAATGCCTTATGTCATAAATAAGTCAGATTTCTTAGAGCAAAGCAATAAAGTTCCAGCAGATTCGATTTTTCCTACTAAATAATCACCCTGACCTTTTTCACTAACTTCACACTAACAGTTCTTGAAGAAGCAAGCGAACACAGTGAGGGATTCGTATGGCACACTCATGTATAAAGGACGAAAAGAATGTAGAAGAGCATTGATGGTACTAGTACACAAAAGACAACGTGGACTATAAAGCAGTGCATGCAAAAGGAAAAAAGGATACTAATCAAAATCAATGGGCTGAATATTTGTAAAGGAAGACATTGACAAAATACTGGATGGAGGAGAAATTAAGTAAACAGATTTGGAGATTTTAAAGGTCTCTTGCTAAACCAGAAAGATATGCAAAAAACCCCAAACTGCTTCTTTAACCTTAGGAAATAGTTTTAGTCATAGTTGTCACGTAGAAGTTAATTGGTGGAATAACACTGGGCATGAATTTGGCACTGGACGAGGTATTAAGCTCTTTACTTCAGAATTCCTAATTCCTAGGGTGTTTTTTACATTAAAAGTTATAACTTCTACTGGAAATATTTTTCTTTATTACCACCAGGAAAATAATCTTGTCTTTCTAGTGTTCCATCTTCTGTGCATAATTCATACATTATGTGAGAGAAACATTACTGAAGGTTCTTACACTGTATTTCGTATCAGAGTATGAAGAAACAATTAGATTTTTAAAACAGGGACAACTAAAGCCTTGTTCTGTCATTTTTAAAATCTAAAAAGAGAAATAATTGTTTCGTAAAGGAGAAAACAAAAAACAAAATCACAAAGAGTTTTATCACCTGAGCAAGGTAGAAAAATATCAAGAGGATAACCGATGAAAAGAAATAAGCCCGCAGGTGTTGATACCAGAAAGAACTGAAATTGCTCTTTACTCACTGAAACAAAAAGCATTCAAATTAGAAGAGAAGAGAACAAAAAAGGCTCCCAGATCTGTACCATACTACTTCCTGGAAAAAATTTTTTTGCTGCTACTCTGCAGCTGCACAAAACTGTCAATATGCCTAGGGCTGTGCAAGTAAAGAGTACTTCAACAGTACAGGGGTGTTTCATCTTTATACAGAGGCACTTCATAATTAGCGCTAGTAGTTCTAATTTTTCCTTCTTCCAACTATCAAATCTCACTTCCACAAACAAGGATTCCTAAGAATGGAACTCTCTGTCTTAAGTTAATCCTCGGTATATAGAAACCACAGTCTACTGAAGCTTATAATCAGTTGACCAGGGATCATCAGGTTTCAAAATGTCGAGGCTTGACTTTCAAACCCAGGAAATTTTACTTCCTGGGTAAAAAGGAAAATCTGAGCAAAGAAGAGCAAAAATCTGAGGAAAGAATAATTATAAAATGAATCAATAGTATTTCAATTCATGTGATGCCAGTTCTGGTGCACTGGGATATGTAGACATCTAGATAATGATAATACTTCGTTCATCTAGTGTCAGTTTAAAAAAAAAATTATCATTCATACTCACAGTGGTTCTAAAAAGCAGAGTTTAGGCTATCTTCTCTGAACATGGGAAGCTGTGGCTGATTCAGGTCTCCAACAAATAGCCGATCCTGTTTGATTAGTTCTAGCAGATACTTAGCAGTTGCCCATTGTAGAAAGTTGTCATTACTCTGCCACCATATTAGCTTTAGACCTTGCTATTAAAGAAGATGTACTTACTCTTACTCAGTGTTAGTGCCAACCCTGAAATAAGAGGAGCAGTACAATTCCAAAATGCCCCAAAGTTACTCTTTGGAGACAAGGCTGTTGATGACTTATCCTAGATCAATCATCATTGAAGGTCGCCTGTCCTATTTGGCAATATTTGTTCAGTAACTAATAAAGATCAGCCTGCAGTTATTTATATTAGGTTATCATCTCTCCAGGGTGAAGCTTAATCCATTTTGTAATGTTTTTCCCAACAAGACAACATGAGTTTCTCTGTCTGAAAATGAATTAAGTGCATGGTTTCTAAATATGGGATCTGACATTGTTCTTGTTACAAAAAGCAATTTATTCCCCAAAAGGCTTACACTTCAAAGGTTATATAAAAAGGTTCAAATATCAGTGCTATCCATTTTTCAATTACTGGGCTTCCTAACACCACTAGCTTTTGGACAGATAAGCAGTGGTATCAGTTTTCTTATTCAACATCTCATAGGTTTCCAATTCAGCATCCCAGAGAAAGCAAATTTATTGTAATGCATTTAGCTGTTTTTGAAGCCGTAGTATCCCGATTGTTTCCCACAAGACTATATGGTATATCGAATACTATCTTAAAGGGATACTTATGAAGTGCTAGATACTAATGATTGTGATTATTGCTGTAGATTAGAAAGCTTGACTATGGCCAGACTTGCTTATCAATTTAAAATTTTTAATAATAGAAAGACAATAGATTTCATCTACCAATGAAAATTGACGTACTTTCATGAAATAAGACTATTCTGAGATGGTTCTCTCTCCCAAGATTATTTTACAGTTCAAACAAACAACGATAAGAATAATAGAACTTTTGTGTAACATTCTGTATGTGTTCATGGTTTCTGTAACAATTACCAATATCAAGTTGGAGGCAATAATAATAATAATAATAATGGCTTTTACTTTGAATTAAAATGTTCTCTCCAATCAAAATTTCATATCACTCAAGTATAGTAAGTAGTAAGTGTATTAACATGTTTATTCTTTACAAAGTGAATAAAATTCCTTTTGCTGTCATCTCTTAACATGCTTTATGGATAATAACACAGCCAAGCTTTGACATATTTTCATTGGCAAACTGTCATAGGAAATCTTTCAGAGTTATGGATCACCACTGAGTCATAGCAACAGGTCTAGGGTTTGCTTCTGCCAGGAATTTCTTGGAAGAGGAAAAGAAAATATTGATAAATTCTAAGCCTGAGTGGGAAGCTTGGTATAACAGAGCAGTTACTAAATCTGCCAAAAATACTCATCTGATGCTGTATAAAATATATCTTTTGGATGCAGTAGGTTGCAGGAACTCATTGTTTTCCATCTCAGATGAAGGCTGCGATAAGAAATGATACGTGTTAATCTGAATTTACTTCCAAATTATGGCTCTTTGTAATTGTTATTTGTGACAAATTAATCTTTCATATTTCAGTTGGTCAAACAGATGTTCGTAGGGCACTGTAAAAAAAGAAAAAAAAAGGAACTACTGCAGAGAAATGAGAACAATTGTTCAGAACCTTAAATGTTACAATACAAGTAATGTAAGCATAATGGATTAGCAGACATAGCTGGTACAAGGATATGCAAGGGCATACTTTCTTCAGAAAAGGTACAAATAAGTGTTGTGTTAACATTGCACATCAACAACATCATGGCCTATCTTGCAAAAAGGAAGAATTCATGGAATAGAATGATCAATTATGTTTTGCAGGAAAAAAATTAGGGAAAGGTTTAAAGGAGAAAGATACTCTTCTAGGTTCTGGTTTATGTTATCCATTGGCTGGAGGAGAGCTTTGCAATGCTGGTTCTGAGATTCTTATTGTCAGAAAGAGTGTGATTGTAAGAAATTTTAAGGAATAGTGAGTTAAACTATGGATTTAAAAAGAAATTAGAACAGAATAAAATAAAACACTGATTCATCAAAGATAGATTTCCCCAAACTAACCTTTTTGATAAAATAAGTCATATTTTGTAGAGAGGAACCTAGTGAACCTTTTTGGAGTTTTTAAAAGACAAAAAAAAAAAATAATGCAGAACTACGTGGGAAAATAACAGTAGAGCTGGAGAAGATGGAAAATACAAGAAATGTAAAATAGCTAAGGATCTGGTTACAGCAAGTCTACCAGAAGTTGTCCTAAATGGACAACTGTGAAAAGAAGGGATTCCCCAGTAGAAGCAAGGATTGATCTTGGGGCTGAATTTATTTAATATTTTCATGTGTGAAACAGAGAAAATACTGAGATTGTACTAATCAAGTCTGCAGAGATCAAAATGTTGTGAGACACTGTCAATCTCAAAGAGGATTATGCAGAAAAAGTGGAGGGGGTGGGAATTGAATAGTCAAAATGAGGTGATTTTCAGAAACACAGAATTAAACTTCATTTTCTGGATGTTCTGGATATGAGCTAATCATAAAGTGGTTGAAAAAAAAGACAAATGTTACTTTAAAACACGAGTGGAAGTTTATCCATTTGAGATGGAGAAATGTTAACATCATCCAGCAAAGCTTGGATAAAACTTAATCTGGAATAATGCTTAAAGCTGTGATTATTCATGCTCAGGAAAAAGAATTCAAACTGAAAAAGTGTAGATATGCTACTACTAGTATTGTCATGAGAAGCACAATATACATAAACTAAAAGACATTCCACCTAGTAATGAGGAGGTTGAAAAGATACAGGCTGTCATCTATAAATATTTTGTGTCAGTCAACACAAAGAAGGGAGAGAAGTTATTTAAGCCAAAGTACAATCATGTCACAAAATAGGTATGGGATGTAGAACACCCATAAATAAATACCGTCCAGAAATAAGAAAGGAGGTTCTAACCATAAGACAAGTAGCATTATTTCTAGCTAGGGCAGTGAGATAAATCAAACTGCTTTTTAGAGGGAGCTCTGTACAATTTTTATGTAATAGAGTTGATAGCCATGGCAAATTACTGGATGTGATGACTCAAAGACTGTTTCCCATCCCAGATTCTATGTTTCTTGTGGAAAAAGAAAATACCCAGAAAACTGAACTGAAGCTGGACAGAATCAGGTAAGCTATTTATAAAATAAGAGGTACTTCAAAAGGTGTCATGTCAGAGATCATGAAGAGTTTTTTTTTACCTGATCCTAATACTTGGAATGATAATAAATCTTACTAGAGAAATGGATTCTTCCTCCCATTTTCATTTTCAACTCTCTAAAACTACCTTTTCCTGTGAACCTAAAGCCTGCTTTTCTGTAGATTTCATTAGAGTGTATGAGGTTATTGGGGTGGGGCGGCTAAACCTTACCTGTTTCATATAACTCTATCAGGATGTTCCCAAGACAAAATCTACTTGAGGGAAGAGCACAATACCGGATTATCCTGAATAAATTAATACCAGTTACAGAATACTCTTATTTCTGTTTGATATTTAGCCATGCCAGCTTCACTGCAATGTGATGCAGAGATACTGAGCTATGAAGGATTTATCTTTTTTTACAAGTGAAGTAACTGAATTAGCATGAGGTTTAAGTGCTTGCTTGAAAGCACTGAATTTATTGAGGGTTCCCTCCTTTGCAATTATTGCAGAATTGCTAGGATATTTGTACCTGCTAAGTTCATACTTAGGTAAGAGTGTTAATTTCTGTGTAACGTGTATGCAGAGGTCATAGAACAAGGCTTTGGATTGCTTACATTTTATTGCTGTGGCCAAAACAAGAATCTCAGCTGGTACTTGGGGGTTTATCTTAATTAATATCTCATAACCAGGTCTCACCTTAAAATCAGTCTTATTGCAACTGATTCAGTTATTTATTTGCAACATTTTGTTACTATAGCTTCTGATGCACTGCTACTGCTATTGTGTGGGATCAAGTAATCAGATAATCAAGTTACCATTACAATATTATGATTTACATAATGTTCATACTCACTATTTACATAGTGTTCGTATTCATATATACTATATTTCTTTGCCATTGTACTTAGAAAACATGGAGGTGAATGTGGCATCAGCTATTTCATGAAATTCTTTGAATTAGGCATCTTTGTTCTACTATTAATGGTTAGTAAGACAAATACAGTAGCCTAAATTAGTTATTTTCTTTCCTCCATTGATAATTAGCACTAGAGGGGATGGGTATGAGTTACCTATTAACTCCAATTGCTATGTTTAGCAGTGCATCCAGAAAAAATACATTATCAGTCACAGTAAAAACCTGTTTCTTTTCTCATGTTTATTTTAAGAACTTATCAGCAAAGGGAAACTTCCAGCTGTGGCAGACTCTTACACTGCACTTTGTTCAAACTGATGTTTATGTTGTATATTGGGCATATCAATACCCGCATTACTGCTGATCAGTGTTAATTTCTTCTGACCATAAAAAGTGCCAGTGAAGAATCTGCCATGATGATGTTGGACTAGCACTAAAGAATCCGTGTTTATATAAAGTGCTTCATCAAATGGAGTAAAATTCTGCCACGTTCAGATATATACAGTTAGCGCCATTGACTTCAGTGGAGTCAGGAAATAATTTGACCCTGTTATTTAAAAATTAATGGAATTTCAGCTTAGTACACAGCCTTACAAAGTCATGAATACTTCCAAATCAGGTGCTACCTGCATGAAACAGCTATTATTTATTTTCATATGGTTCAGAAACTCTTATTCTATTAATGAATCCTCATGGTTGTATCTATTTATATAAATTGGGTTTGTAGCTTAAAGTAAGCAAGGTCTTATTGTTCATTTGATGATGATACTGAAATATGAAGCTTAGCATACTGTAAATTGTTAGAAGTAATGAATATTTAATAACAGGGATTTGCACACAACAATAACATAATTAATGGTGTGCAGCATGTCTGGTCAAATAAATTAAACTAGATATGCTTGGGGTTTTTTTCCCCTCAAGATAACTGACATCTACAGTAAATACTATAACTGCAGGACACAGACATCAAAGTACAAAGCAAAGTACATAAGTAAAAATGCAGATTCTCTGGTCAGGAGTGAGAGAGAGTAGACACCTAGATTTTCAAAGCCTAGTATTACAGGTAGTGGAAGGTCTGAATAGAGGCTGCCTTGTAAGTATCTCGCTCTAGCAAGGGCCTAGATTCTAATCCTACCTGCCATTTGTGTCACTTAATGACCACATTGGATGCTGCACAAATTACCACAATAAACAAAAAAATTACCACCACAGGTCCTTCAAAAGACAAGTGGAAGAGGACTTCCTGTGCTTGTGACAAAAGACATGCACAGACTAGACAAAATCAGACCAGACAAACTAGTTTGCAATGAGATTGTCTCAATTGCTAGGAAGTTTGTACTTTGATAAAAGATGGTAAGCTTTTGGCTTATTTCGTCTCAAATAAAAAAGAACAGAGGGAAAACTGTCGGCAATTCTTAATTATATAAAAAACCTTTGCATTCATGGCTAGAAATGAAACAACAGGTGTAAATTCAGTGCTATGAGATTTAGGTTAGTGCAAAATTTTTGTCTTCATCTTTTAAGGGTACCTTTGATAAATTCTCATGAGGTGACAGAAGAGTGAGGGATGCTGTAGGCCCATGGTGTTCTGCGTTGTGCCACAATGGCACAGTAGCACCGGTTTAGAAATGCTTTGGTGTTCTGGTTATCCACCTCCAGGGAAAAGAACAGTATCTAGGAAACTCAAAAGGAAGGAGGCACTGACTAGAGTGACAGTGTGCTAAGTCACTTTCTTGTTCTCAGAATTTACTACTTGCTGTCTCTGACAGCTCCTTCTTCATTACCCTACCTTTTATGAATTTCACTGTGCATTTGCCTCATACTTGATATATGAATCCTCAGAACTTTACTTGCTTAAGAACAGGTTGAAGGAATATCCATTAGGAGGTGTGCAGGTATAGCCAAAGGATTTTAACTTAGGGTTGTGGTATCCCCTCTGGCATTGTGACATGGAGTCTTGGAGTAGCCAAGTCACTTTGTAGATGTCAATTCTAGATCTAGATCCAGAAGAGGCTTAGGTATTGACACTGTAATAGGTAATGAAGAAGTTAGCTTGGAAGATATGCAAATTCCAAATGTAGAATTGTGTGGCTTCTTGGTCAGCACCTGGGTTTTTTAAAATTTTTCAGCATTTTAATGCTTTTACTAGTCAAGTTACTAGTCATTGAAGAAATGTTAGTTACTATTACTTCCCTCTCCTGCTTATCCTCCACACATACATTGTCTATCACAATTCAGAGTACTCACCCTGGATAGGGGACCCAAAGATTATTTATTCTCATCTGGGAAGGAACTGTTTTTAATTTTTAGACGCCTAATTCAGGGCTGTTGACCCCTCAAGGCAGAAAACACCTACAATTTTTCTAGATGTATTCCCAAGACAATACAATAAAATCAAAGTTTTCTGTCATTCTCATATTCACATGGACACATTCTTGAACAATAAAATCCAAATAGTAAGTGCAAAGACAGTAATGCTGTTCATTGAACTAATGTTAAATTACAGTGGAATAATTTAAGTATCATACATACACAGCTCAAACCTTTCCATTATTATAGAAAAAGCAACATTTTCCATCACAATGAATACAACACTGCAAAATAATAATTAAAAATGTATTGCCAGTTACTAAATGGATAATGCATGTCTTCTAATCAGCTTGGAAATAAACGCTCTGTATCATGAAGTGCACAGATGCATTATTCTTGGCTGGAGATTCTTCAGCAGACATACTAAGGAAATACTACATAACATAATAAGCTGGCTATTTATGTTGAAAATGAAATTCAGTACTGTGTTGTAAAACCAACATAGTTTAATTCATTTGGTTCTTTTCTATAGCAAGTTTGTGTGATGTGTGATATGTGATATCAGAGTGAAATCTTTCTATTCCCCATTTAGTTCTCTCTTTTGGAATCAGTAAGAAAAATATTTAACCCACACACAGCCAATGTGCCTAAGAGACATTGGACTTGGTGTGTTTTTTTGTTGGGTTTGATTTTTTTTTTCTTATTCATTGGCAATAGAATTACACTGCCATTAAAGGCAATCTAAGTTGCCCAAGTGTAGCTGATGGATTTGCACAGCTGGAACAAGAGACCTGGTTTGGCATCTGGAAGCTTTATGGTTTGTGAGGAGGTGAAAATGTGGAAATTCAGACAGAAGTATTGGTAGTCAGAGTGTACAACATTGTAGATGTAAACTGAGCATATATGAGAAGTCTTGAGTGACTACAAGCAACTGTGGTCACTTTTCTGAACAGAACTGAAATCACTCGATTAGCCTTGGTATCATTGGAACCACTTAAGGGCTCTCCACACCACTATATATGTTGTAGATGTTTTAGATCCAATTCTGGAATCCATTTATTATTAAGAAATTTGCGATTACTGACACATTGGCTTCAAGTTTAAGGGAAGCATTTCTGTAGCTGAGGTGAAATTAGTAGGCTAGCAACATACTAGAAACTATTGCTGCACCAGGAATGCCATGTGACTTTCTCTTTTGAACCAGAAAGTAAAGAAAAGAAGAGGCCTAACCCTGTCCTCCTACAAAAGTCAGCTCATTGCTTTTACTGGGGTTAGAACTGATGTAAATTGGTATAGGAGACTGCACCATTTAATTTACTGTCTGAAAGATAAATAGTTGTATGGGTCACACAGCAGCCATTTACTTACCAGTAAAACTGGAAAGTAAGGCTGACATAAGACATAGGCGGTACATAAACAATACTTAACTTCAGCCACGTAGCAAATACCTTCACTTGATTTTGGAGAGGCTAAGATGTGCCCGCGACTTTTCAGAGCTTTTGGTAGAAGCTGCAAGGCTGTTTTTCTTATGGGTATTCTGTTTATCAATTCATTGTTGCGTTTGTCTTATTATTATATATATTTACAAGCACAGAGTAAACTGAAGGAGCTTACTTGCTTGCAGCCTAATGATAACATGAAAAACACATAATGGGGGGTGCATAGGGACACAAAAAAGGTTATGGGGAAGAACATTGGTGGATGTCTTAGTTTTATTGCATGCCCTGATGGTTTCGTTAAATTTCTTTCTTTCTCTCCTTTTCTCTTCTGCACACCTCCCCGTTTCCCAGGTGTTAGCAATTTTGGTTGGTAAGAAAATCCCTCTGACTCCACGTTTGCATGTTGTCATACGACTGGACCTTGCGCGTGTTCTACACGATGAAGAAATCAGTGTTAACCCATGGTCTACTTTATACCTGTGAGCTCCACTACCAACAGAAGGTGATGGTGTCTTCTTTCGGTGTTTGGCTTTAATATTTTCTTTGACTAATTATGGTAGGATTTTTATTTGATTTTGCATGAGGAAATATGAGAGTGTACTTAGATGGTCAGTTTCACCTTCAAGTTTGAAAATGTGACTGAAGTTTGAAATGGAGTGTAGCTGGAAAACAAGTTCTTTTTTAGAAAGAAAATGCATGGGTTCTTTGCATGGATAAGCTGTTAATAATAATAATAATAATAATAATAATAATAATAATAAGAAGAAGAAGAAGAAGAAGAAGAAGAAGAAGAAGAAGAAGAAGAATATAATAACAACAAAACAAAAGTCCCACTTGTCATTTTCAGAATTAGGGTTGTCCATAATTGCTGGTAATATTATGAAAAACTGTTTTCAGACTTCCTTCTTTCCCAGTCCTCCCTAAGCCTCTGATTCACCACAAATTATTCTTTTTCCTTTTAAAACCCATCATCTTCTTTACCTCTTACTTTCCCTCCCTGTTTTCTTTCCACCACAAGAGGAAGCCTCCAGGGGAATTTGCTAAATACAGGGATGCCTTGGAAGGAAAAGGAGGAGACAGGTGTAGGTTATCTGAGGGTGTGGGTTGTATGAGAATTTATTTTCAAAAAGAGGTGTGGGTTATCTGAGTAGCAGGCTATATACAGGAAAATATGGTAATATAAAACCATTTTAGTTCGATCTGATACACTCTTGCTACGCTTGTGAGAGGACAGATTTGCTTTTCTGAGATGTGCCTATCTATACAATTTCATTTCTTTCATGAGAGCAGACATGTATAACTGATAATTTTAGTGTTTATTCTTCTCTTTTATACCATGATTTTACATGTGCTACTAAGGTGTAATATTACACAAATTACTTTTTTTTTCCTTTTATGTTTTATATTGTGGCAGGTTAATTTTAGATAGGGGAACTAAATGAAAAACTGCATTTTTTTTTTCTGAAGAATAGAGAGGATAAAGAAACTTATGAAAACAGGAAGGATAATCTGACACAGAATGCTTGATATTGCATCATGAATGCCCAAGAATCAAGAAAGATAATTTCATAAGTCATAGCTCTTCTTCCAGAAGACCCTGGGCATTATTTCCAGATGCTTGATAATTCTTGTAATCCAAGATGAAAATTTGTAACTCATGAATAAACAACAGGCTTAAATTTCCCTTTGATAGTGATGCCTTACTGTTGTACCAACAGGTAGTAGAAAGATGCAAGCTTCACTAGCAAAAATTTCTATATTGCAAGCTGACTAATTGTGCAGAGAAATGGACATTAGAAAAAATATTTAGTAGGTAATTAATAGATGTAACACTCAGATTCATCTTTTCCGTTGTTATTTAAATTTTCTATTCTGGAAGCTTTGATTAAATACATTTTTAAAAAATCAAAATGAACAACCATATTTTCTAATGTAACTTTATTTCCTCAGGTGATAGAAAACAATGTTTACACTGTTTTTTGACATTAACTATATTAATTTTTTATTATTATCATTATTATCATCATCATCATTACCACCACTACTGCTACTGCTTTATCAATAAATTGTCTTTGGTTTATTTTAAGAAATTAGGGAATGTTCTACAAATGTATTTAGGAGACTAATTCCTAATCTGACTCCTTAAACATTGAAGGTATATTAATTGATGGTGTATTAATACCATTGCAAATATGATCTTTTTAAAGATGTGCACAGTGGGAACTGGCAGGTGACAAACCTGTTATTTCAACTGAGGGAAATCAAACATCCATTATGCACTAAAGTAAACTCCCATGGGCAACTGGTAAGGGTAGAAAGAACAGATTAATAGTGAAAGAATATTTTTCATAAAATGATTGCTCTATTTCTTACTTCTTAGCCCTGCTCCTTAAAAAAAATTGGGAAACAAATGTATAATTCAACTCTGTACTAAGTAGTTTTATGACACATTACATTTTTGCAATTTTCCCACATTCCATTCTTAGTTGACCCCTTTTCCTTTCTCAAAGAAGCGAATTCCATACTGATGAAAAGCCAGCATTGATCTCCACTTTCTACTTTACTAAAAGCATTGCCTATCCTGCTAGAAAGGTGAAACTTGGACAGAATGATGAAAGGGCATGGAAGAATGCTGCGTGCTCAATCATGCATTTCTACAAGTTGGTTCTCTGAGATCTTCCAGTTTAGTTCCCAGTAGAGCCTCAGTTGAGTGGAGCCTTCAGATAACGCCTGCACAAATACAGTTCTTTTCAGGTATAGTGTTCAATACCCTTAAAAAACTGGAGGGTTTTTTATTGCAGTAAGGAATTTTCAATTTTGCCAAATACAAACAACCTAATCTTACTGAATCTGACAGTCAACAAGACTGAATTATACTTTTCCCCCTTTTCATATTCAGAGTAGGTAACTGGGGCAGAGAGTGATATTACGTAGGTGAGCACTTAGTGGCCATATTGAGAATTCACCCAGGTATCCCTGAATCCTTGCATTGCAGTTTAGTGTATACAATGCCAGCCATCCAAATTACCCTGTTTGAACTCCATTTCTATAGGATTCATTAGTCAGGATAATGATTGGAGCCTTAAATATCTATTCCTTACACAGGCTATTGTGGTTTCTTAGAAAGGTTTTGTGGGTTATATGTAAATTTCTGCCTGTGTTTCTTGTGTTTTGTGAAATGCTGCATTTTCTGTGTTTTCTTCTTTTACTCCAAATGTTTTTGCAAAGTCAGAGATTTTCCCTTGTCTTAATATAAAGGTGAATATCCATTTCTAAAGAAACATCATGTTAAGTGCAGTTGTTAAAGTAACAGTAGCATATTACGTTGCATTTCTTCTTCCACATTTCTGTCAGGCCCAAAAGTGCTAGACACCTAAGTACACAGTGACATTACCAGGCATAAACAAAAACAGCTGTCGTAGAAGATAAAGAATGAAGCCCTCTAACTAAGTTTTCTAATGTCAAAGATGAGCTGAACAAGGAAGTAATTTCACTTACAGCATTATTTACTGGCTTTTCATTAAATCCAACAAAGACAATAATAAACAATGCAGGAACAGTACGGGACAGATTTCTATCTTTGATTCATAGTGCTCATCTCCATGCATATTTAAAAATCTGCTACTAGATGATGATTCGTGCTCTCTATCTGAAGGCTCCAGCAAGGAGTAAGTCTTCAATATATTCTATAATTTTAATTATTTGGAAGAATGATGAGTAAACTCATTTACTCAAGATTTGTGTCAATAACTGAGAATTGATTTTAAGATAGTCTTGCATGATCCACACTGTCTTCATGAGCATTCCCCTCAGGGTGTAGCATTCCCCTCAGGGTGTAGCATTCCAACAGTGGTTGCATGTGTACATCAGGGCAAAATAACCATGTAATACATCTGAAAAGAACAGGTAGAAGATACATTGCTCTAAGAGCGGTCTGACAAGTCTTTTGTCCGACTTTGAGTAGTTTGCACTTTCAGTTTATTTATCTTTTATGTTGATTTAAGTGATTTTTTATTGTTGAAAAACTCAATTTTTTCTAAACTAACCAGAAGTTGCAGAAGAAATAATGGGGTTTTTATTCTATTATTAGAAATAATTATTTCTATTATTTCTATTCTTTCTATTAGTATCTAAAGACATTGTTTATTTAGGAGCTACTTGAAAGAGAAATTCTGGCAAGTCTTCTAGTGCCTCATTGTGGCCAGGAAGCTTCCTCTCCATAGTAGTCTTCCTCTCCACAGTGGTATGGAAGCTTGTTGAAATTACATCGCTGATTTCACATCTTTGCTATAGTCTGTCAGTTCCCTGCCTTGAGAAGAGTAGTAGGAACAGAGGTAGTTTCTTAAGCAGGAAGAAATTCTGCCCCTTCTCAGAGAGATTTGGGTAACTGTGAGTTCCATCTTCTGCTGAATGCTTATTCCAAGTCCCTGAATTACAGACTTAGAAAAAAAGCAGTTTTTCCTTGAGCTTTTGATGTTTCTTGAATTATTTTCCTTAGACTGTACTCATGCACTGGAGAGAATTGAAGGGACATAAATTTAAAAAATGAATAGAAGAAAAACAGTGATCTAGTAGAACAAGGCAGGGAAGGAGAAAAGTTACAGAGGAGACAAGAAGGAAAAACTAATAAAACATGATATTTCTAACAAGCAGTGAGTTTACCCAAGGTCAGAGCTATCAGTTTCAAACAGATGTAACTGAAAAGAAAGATGCAGTTTAGATGTAAACATTTTAAAAACCAAAAAGAAATTATCATCAGGAATGTAATGAAAAAGATTATGTACTAGACTCCCCAAGGCAGCTAAAGAACAGCAGAAGGAAGCAAAAAGAAACTAGAAGAAAACTCTTAAGTAGAAGGAGGCCTAATGAAAAAATGAAATACAGTCCTACCAAAGATAACTGAAGTGTACCTGAGGACAACTTGAAAATCATAGAATCATAGAATGGTTAGAGTTGGAAGGGACCTTAAAGATCATCTAGTTCCAACCCTGCTGCCATGGCCAGGGACACCTTCCACTAGACTAGGTTGTTCAAAGCCCCATCCAACCTAGCCTTGAACACCGCCAGGGAGGGGGCATCCACAACTTCTCTGGGCAACCCGTTCCAGTGCCTCACCACCCTAAGAGTAAAGAATTTCTTCCTAATATCTAATCTAAATCTACCGTCTTTCACTTTAAAACCATTACCCCTTATCCTATCAGTACACTCCCTGATAGAGTCCCTCTCCATGTTTTCTGTAGGTCCTCTTTAGGTACTGGAAGGCTGCAATGCCTCTCAGCCTGTCTTCACAGAAGAGGTGCTCCAGCCCCCTGATCATCTTCGTGGCCCTCCTCTGGACCCACTCCAACAGGTCCATGTCCTTCTTATGTTGGAGGCCCTAGAGCTGGACACAGTAGTCCAGGTGGGGTCTCACCAGAGCAGAGCAGATCAGCAGAATCACCCCCCTCGACCTGCTGGCCACACTTCTTTTGATGCAGCCTAGGATGCAGTTGGCTTTCTGGGCTGCGAGCACACATTGCTGTCTCATGTTGAGCTTCTCATACACCAACACCCCCAAGTCCCTCTCCTCAGGGCTGTTCTCAATCCATTCTTCGCCCAGCATGTATTTCTGCTTGGGATTGCCCCAACCCACATGCAAGACTTTGCACTTGGCCTTGTTGAACTTCATGAGGTTTCCACGGGCCCATCTCTCAAGCCTGTCCAGGTCCCTCTGGATGGCATCCCTTCCCTCCAGTGTGTCGACTGCACCACACAGCTTGGTGTCGTTGGCAAACTTGCTGAGGGTGCACTCAATCCCAACATCCATGTCGCCAACAAAGATGTTAAATAGTACCGGTCCCAGTACCGACCCCTGAGGAACACCACTCGTCACTGGTCACCACTTGGACATTGAGCCATCGACTGCAATTCTTTGAGTGCGACCATCCAGCCAATTCCTTATGCATTGAGTTGTCCATCCATCAAATCTATGTCTCTCCAATTTAGAGACAAGGATGTCATGCAGGACAGTATAAAATGCTTTGCACTAGTCCAGGTAGATCATGTGATTAAAAATAAGAGAAGAGTTCTTGAGCATGTCTCCTACGATAGAGGAGCAAGGTACAGTTAAGACCATATCTAGCTTTCCATACCTAATCACGGAACAGTTGAGGTCAGAAGGGACCTCTAGAGATGATCTAGTCCAGCCCTTTACTTCAAAGCAGGATCAGGTAGAGCTAGTTGCTCAGGATCTTGTCCGGTCAAGTTTTGAATATATCCAAGGATATTTCCTCAGCCTCTCTGGGCAATTTGGTCCAGTGTTTGACCACTCCACAATAAAAAAAATTGGGTTGGTTTTTTTTCTTATGTTCAAGTAGAATTTCATATATTTCAATTTTTGCCTGTTGCCTCTGACCCTTTCAGTGGGCATAACTGAGGAGAGCCTGGTTCTGTCTTCTTCACTCCCCCTTCAGGTATTTACAGACATTGATGAGATCCCCCAAGAACTGTCTGCAGTCTAAACAGTCCTGGCTCTCTCACACTCTCCTCATGTAGCAAATGCTGTGAGCCCTTAATCATCTTAGTGGCCCTTTACTGGACTTCCTCCAGTATGTCCATGTCTCTCTTGTATTGGGGAGCCCAGAACTGGATCCAGTACTCTAGATGTTTCTTTCACACTAGTGCTAAGTAGAGAGGAAGGATCATCTCATTCAGCCTGCTCGCAACACTCCTCCTAATGCATCCCAGGAGGCTCTTGGCCTTCTTTCCTGTAAGGGCACATTGCTGGCTCATGGTCAACATGTCCACCAGGGTCCCCAGGTCCTTCCTGAAAAGCTGATTTCCAATTTGTCAGCCCCAGCATATACTGGGGTATGGGGTTATTCCTCCCCAGGGGCAAGACTTTTCATTTGCTTTTGTTGAACTTCATGAGATTCATGTTGGCCCTTTTCTCCAGCATGTCAATGTCCCTCTGAATGGCAGCACAACCCTCTGGTATATGAGTCAGTCCTTCCAGTTTTGTATCATCAGTACTGAGGGTGCACTCAGACCCATCATTCAGGTCATTAATGAAGATGTTAATAGTACTGGCCTCAGTGTCTGCTCTTGGGGTGCACCACTAGTGACTGGCCTACAACTGGACTTCATGCCACTGATCACAACCCTTCAAGCTCAGCAGTTCAGACTGTTTGCAGTCGATCTTGCTGTCCTAGTTATCTGCTCTGTAATTCATCAGTTTGTCAATGAGGGTGTTATGGGAGACGGTATTCAAAGCCTTGCTAAAGTCAATATAAACAAACATCCACACTCTTCCCTCATCTGCCCAGCCACTTTTCTCGTCATGGAAGGCTATCAGATTGATATTGCAGAGGTCATCTTGGAAATGAAACTACGGCTACCTTATACAATGGAGCTAGGTACACAGACTTTGAAGTAGGTTTGTTTCCCCGTATGAGGCTCTCACTGCATATGGCTGTGTGTAAAACATGGAAAGCTATATTCACTCTGAAGGCAGAATTGCTCTAAAGAAAGGAGTGAACTATTCCCTCCCTGCCTGAGGCTACCATAACCAAAACACCCAAAGACTAATCTGATCATTCAGTTTTGTCCAAGAATTTTCATTTTGGCAGGACCAGGGCTTGGATAAAGGTTGCTTTTCTTTATGGGGGAGGATAGAAAGCTTTCAATGCTGTATTTCTATTAAAAGGAAATGCTTACCTAAAAAGAGTTTAATTGCATTTGTAACCCAACTTCTATCTACTACTTTCCCCATGGTTTTTTTAATTACAAATCTCAATTAGTAAGCCATAAGTCATTTGCTGTTGGTTTAAATTTTCTTATAATGAACTGTAATTACTGTTAAAGCTATGGTTGTCATTTATTTATTTTACATAAAGTGGAAATTTATCACTTTATAGTGGAAACTCCATATAATGGTTAAGATAATCAGCTGTTCTTCAGCATATTCACATGTCATTTCTTCAACAGATACATTAAAGTTTACGTGCTTCACAGCCTCTTGTTCAGTGCTACTGTGCAAGAGGCTGACTTGTACAGTTATTTATTCACTGCTGAACCTCAGTTTTGGTAAACCAGGCTGAAATATCAAAGTGTGTTATCATGAACAGTATTGTACTAGGGCTGAAGTGTGTCACCTTCATGAAGTCAAACTTGTGTGCATCTGTTTAAAAGGATTAGGGCCTATGTCAGTACTGAACCTCTAAAAACTCATGACCTGCAATTTGCTGATCATGAGCAACAATTTTAGTCTGAAGCATTCTGCATAACTCTGGTTGTCTGAGCACAGAAATTGGTTTTCAAGAGTGTGTGAGTTTTGAAAGAAACTGTATTGCTGTCTTCCTTCTATTCGGATTCAGATGACATAGGAACAAAGAGTTGTAGTAACTAGAATCACAGCAGATTAATTCACAGGAGGTGAATCAAAGCAGTTATCCATAAGGAAGTTGCATGACGAGAGTAGAGGTTTTTGTATTCTCCACCATATAGCATTGTAATGACAGAATATCTTGTTTGGGAACCAAAAGAGATTCTAACAAACAGAAATTAGCTCTTGATTGGGTAAAGAGAAAATCTCTGCCTTTTTTCATCATTCTAGGATATGTCTACTAATCCAGAAGCAGGGAAGATGTCTTGCTATCGTATTGTGTAACATCCCAGCTGATACCTGATACCTGGTTCAGTGCACGACTGTGTTAAGGGGAAGACAAAGAATGCAGATCCATGTATTTAGTGAGATTTTTTTCACCCACATATGGTCTTCCACTAGCAGTTGCTATGAAAATTGCTATACAACTTACTCTGATTAAAGATGCTGTTGCTGAACTCATTAGAAATTAATGGTTTATATTATGTCTTGAATTCTGGTACAGAGTATAGAGATAAGCAGCATCCGCTACTTGTTTGACTTCTTTGTCTGTCATAACGCCAAGCATAACTTGGAATGGTAGAAATGCCACTGTGCAATGATAGCTCCATCAGGAAAGATATTTTTTACCTTGATCAACAAATTCTTCCTGCTGAAAGATATTATTCAGAATGGGAAGAGGGACGTGCGTTTAGTTTTTACTGAAGGCATGCCAGCGTTAATATAGGGGGGAAAATTCTGGAAAAATCTATTTTAGAAGAAGAAAACATTATGAGTAAAATTATCAGTCATTCATTTACTATATCTGCCAAAATGGATAGTGTATTTGGCTGCTCAAACCATTTATATTGGATCAGTTGCCTAGTTATTTTTTCAAGGAGAACCAGAAAAAACAAAGTGGTTTTATACATAAATCTGAGACTAGAAACAGGAAGAATTACTAACTAAATAAATGCTTTCAAAAGCTGTCAGTAAGAAAGTTGAAGGCTTATTTTAGCAGTCTAGGCAAAATGACATGGTCTCTGAATATTTCTTAATGAAAGAAAAGAGACAGCTCTGGTAAAGATAAGTGGTAGCCAAATTAATCAGGATTGTGCTTCATCGCTACCCTTCTCTCCTGTCTTCTTGTGAGAGTACTGTATGCTAACACATACATCCATCTGCAAATAGAAAGGAAAGAGCTCAGAATTCCCACCATTTTTTCTCCTACATTGTTTCTGCCTTATCAAGTAATCTTATCCCCAATTTAGGTCAGAGAGAAAATACACCATAGATCTGTGGGAATGATAAATGATCACAGTGGCTTTTTTACAAGGTGTTAAGTGATTTCTGTATTTGGGATATTTTTAAGCAACTAACTTTGGAAGGGAAATCAATACTGAGGGGTTTTGTGAACTCAGACTGGACCAAATGTAAAACCCTTGACTTTTTCTCTCACTCTTGGGCTCCACAGAAAGTTTTGAATCTAAAGTTCAGATGTACAGAATTAGCTGATTTGCATCTGCCCTGGCTGGACTATATGAGAATGGAAAATCTGGTGTCCCAGCTTCTGCTGAAAATTAGAGCAATGGCAGAACTATGGTTGCATGGATGATTAAAGAATATTTATATTGCCTCATTTAGACAAGTACTCAGATGCCTAAATTAGAATCTTAAACTCCTTTAGATAATGAAGAAAGTTTATGTTGTGAAAGAGCAGCTACTGGCACCTTGGTTATATGCTGAAAGTCACTCTCCTTGAGCTAATCATATTGTTGGTGTGTTTTATAGGAATAAAGATCCTAAATTAGGCCCCTAAGTAATCAGTATGAATTCAACCTTCTATGACAGATAATTGGGAGAATTTATACCCGGAAGTGTTTTAGAGTTACCAACACAAGGAAGACTTACTACACAGGTAAAAGGCCTGAATATTTAGTTTATCCTGTTTAGTTAGTGATAGTAGATGATAGGATTGGTGTACTGACTATGACCAAAATATGGTGCATATCGTACAAACAGATTTCTGCTTTCAGGACTTTTTTCAGTTTGCCAGTTACTAGTCTAAGTAAGTCTAAAGAGAACTTGAGTACTACCTTTTTGTATTATAATTGGCCTTTATTTTTAGAAAATGAAAAAGTGCATGTACTTGAATGACAGAGGAGTTATTCAGAAATACTTTCAGAAGGAATCTGCACAGGCTCTGGGAGTCCCAAGAATTCACAGGCACATGGTGACTTTCCCAGATGTGATATCAACTAGGAAAATAGAGCAGTTGTTGGAAGAATGTTAAGGTTATCATGCAAAGCATGTTTATATGGTTCAACTGAGAGGAAATGATGGCAAGTCCCAGAGTAGTGGGGGAACTTCCTCTTCAGAATATCCTGACTTTAATTCCCCTTGCTCAAATCCAGATTAGTCCTGATCATTGTCAGAAGAACCAGGAATATTGTCAATGCACAAAGAAGACACCTTCAAAATTAATAATCCACAAGATGAATGCATGTATGCTTATAAAATACAATTTTACTAACTAATATACCATTTGCCTTTTTTTGTCTCTCCATTTGTGAGCTTGTTTTTTACTTTACTTTCACTATGATTTTCCAAAGATTTTCTTTTTATTTTTCCCCTTTTTTTGTCTTTCTGATTAAATGTATATGCTTCTCATTGTCCCATCTTTTTGCCTTCAAGTCCGAGTTCGTAATTGTTGCTACTTTCTACATCAGCCATTCTGAGAAACTTTGTCATATGGTCAGAAGGCACATCTTCTAAGGCAGAGAAAGTTTGTGTTAATTGGAACCACTTCAGGACTTGTTCCTAATAGCTACCCCAGCTCATCTCTATTCCCTCTTGTCTTCAAAGTAAAGCTTAACTTTCAATTTTACATTATTAACCTGCTTTTGTTGGCTTTATCTGAGCTGTTCTTGCTAGGGCTGGATGCTATTTCACCACCTTCCTGAGCTGGCAGGCACACAACAAGCACAAGCACTTAAAGAATATTTTCTTTTGTACTAATATAAATAAATAAAGTATTTTCTTCAAAGTCTGCAATGTTATTGGATTAGCATATCCTTTAATACCAAGAAAACATGTTGGTAGAACACTTATTTGTCACTTGCCCTCTGTGTTGTGGCTGGTCTAGAGTACACCCAGTTGTACAACAGGCAACACTCAGACCCCTGCTTAGAAGTAAGTTCCAGAAGTCCAGATAGATCAGAGATGTAGACAGCACAGAAAACAAAATCTGTTTATCCAGATATAGATAAATACTTCAATGTAAATACCAAAATGTTTCAGAGCTTTAATGATACTAGCTTATCAAGGTCAGATAACGGCCCTCTGGCCCTTTCCTTCTAGAATTCATTCAGACCATTAGCCATACCTAAAAGAAGAACCACAAAAAAGATCTTTTGTTTTTTTCAAAAGTGTCTTTGTGCCAATAGAAGTCAGAGAAATAGCCTAATTCTTCCGTAACTTATGTGTAAAAGAGGAAAGAGATTGGAGTAGGCTTGTGTGCCTGGACTTAGTAAAATGGAGCCTTTGACTATTGTTTTAAATGGAGCTGTATAAACCTTGCTGAGCTGAGAGCACCCAGCTGTCCCACCTAAACCTGCCACCAGCTTTCTGGGCTTTATCATAAACTGGCAAGGCACTTCAGCTCTAGGTCCAGAAGTCTCAAATCAGGTGCAAGCTTAGATTTTCACATAAATACTGTTTCTAGCCACCTTTTTTTGTCAGGGAAAGATCAAAAGTGCAAACTCAAAATGCCCAATAGTCATAAGGCCATTAAAATGGCCCAAACTTAATATCATTTAAAAACAAACTAATGGCTACTTTTTTAAATGTACAATTTGCAAAACAGCAATATGAAGATACTCTATCACATATTTTTGCTGAAAAAGTTAGTTTAAATACAATATTTCAGAAAATGCTGCTGCAGTATTTATTTTTTTGTATAAATGTGAGGTGATTTGACCTGGTGTCTTTCCCTGAAAACAAATGTTTACAAATATTCAAGTCCATAAATCTGTAGGGAAAACAAAATACAGAAAATTCTTGTTAATGCAGTACATTTTCTCGTAATTTTATAGTCTAATTTTCAGTGGTTCCCTACAGAATGAATGCAGTTCAGAAGGCAATTCTATAAAGTACTTTGTGGATAACTATTATCGGCTAATTATTAGAAATTGCATGTTGTTGTTAATTGCATAAATAAATTGTTTTATCTGAAAGCCATTAAAAAAATGTTGGGTGTTTGAAGCATATATGGTTTTGATGTTCCTGTATAAAACATTTAACTGTTTAGCTCTAAAATAATGGCATGGTGCTTTAAAGCATTTTTTATTCTAATGCATTGAAAGGGGAAAGAAAATAAGTGAATTTCAAAGAGCTTTTTTTTGTGAAGCATAGCCTGACAAACCTTTACACTGAAATGTAATACAACTGCTGATGTTTTTGGCAAATACTGAAGCCATCTCTTTTGGAATAATGAAAAAAGAAAGTTATGCAAATATATTTTCACAAACTTATTAAAATTCAGAGTAGCAGACATATAGAAGATTTGAAAGAGATGGGGATATTTATTGTCAATATTCAAATTAAAAAATGCTTTATACTTTTTTGTGAAGATGTTTGTATGAGATTGTTGTAAAATTTGTGGGGCTGACCTTAATAAACTAGAACCTTTAACTGTTCTTGTTTTGAGTTTGTCAAGGAACGTAAAGGGTTTTTTCCTAGCTACGCATGTTGATTATGCTGATTTTTTATGTATGTCTGGGTGAAATCAAGATCAGTAGAAGTTTCTTTCTTTTCATTCCTTCAGCTTTGTAAACTCAAGGACAAACTGAGGTGTTAGGGCTGAGTAGGTAGACTTTTTCCATTGTCTTCCCCTGGGTCAGAATTTTATATTGAGCATCTAATTGTGCTATAAATCGAAGCAGGTCCTATTTCTTTTCTGAAGTAGTCAGTTGCAGTGGCACAGAAGAAAACACGCTTTACGCAGGAAAAGAGTATAGCCATAGATATTGCCTTAGCATTTGTACAGGTGTTGGGATTATGCCTGCTAGTGTAAGCAGTGAGCTTGTCCAAAGAGTAATCTTGAGCAGGATAAGAATGTTATTACACTTATTGGCTATTTCTAAAACGGTTCTGGTTTGTGCATAAGAAAACAAACCAAATCACACTTGCTCATACACAGGAAAAATAGGAACCCAGGGCAACAGGGTACATGAGGCAGAATCTGCCCACCTCTAGATGTCCTTATGCAAATTAGTTCTGCAGCCAATGGTGTGGAATTGGCACTTCTAATCTACAGTTCATCTCTTCCTAAGGTAAACCTCTAACCTGTGCCTTCTATACTCAAATGAAATGAACCTCACCTCTGTAAGGTGAATACATTATTATAGTGAAGGATGTGGGAAGATTTTGGAACAAATCTCGACAGCAATTTCCAAACGCACGAAGCACATGCACAGTCTTCCACAAAATTCTTATAGTCAAATTGGTGACATACGGCCTGGGTAAGTGGACGTTAAGGTGAGTTGACTGGACAATTGGTGTTGAAGGGTTTTGATCAGTGATAGAAAGTCCAGCTGGTAGCCAGTTAAGAGTGACATCCATCAGGGATTGTAGCTGGAGCAATACTGTTTACCTAGTTTTTGGGCCATACCTAGTTGAGGAAAGTGACTGATAAGCTGCAGAACAGGGCTGCTTTTCAGACAATAGCAGAAAAGAACCTGGAGGTCCTGGTGGACAGGTTGAATGTGAGTCAGCTGTGTGCCATTGCAGCAAAGACAGCCAACCGCATAGTGGGCTGTATTAGCAAGAGTGCTAATACCAGGGGGTTGAGGGAAGTGATCATTCCTCTCGCTGCGACACTTGTGTCCAGTTTGAGGCTTCCCAATACAAGGAAGGCATTGACATATAGATGGTCAGGGAGCTAGAGGACATGGTGTATGAGAAGAGGCTGAGACAAATTAGTTTGTTCAGTGTTAGGAAGGGAAGACTGGGGGGGATCATTTTGCTGTCTACAGCTGCTTTATGGGAGGGCATAGAGAAGACAAGTAAACTCTTCTCAGGTGCACACTGATAGGACAAGATGCAATGGTCACATGTTGCAACAAGGAAAATTCTGGTTAGCAATCAGAAAAAATTCTTCATCATGAGGGTGATCAGATGCTGGCACAGGTTCCCAGGAGAGGTTGTGGAATCTCCATCCTTGGAGATACTCAGAACTTGCCTGGATGATGTCCTTAGCAACCTGATCTAATTGAACCTGCTTCAAACTGGAGTTGGAATAGGTATCTCCAAAGGTCCCTTACAACTTATTCTGTTCTATGCTAGAAAGCCAAGTCTGGTCTTAACATTTGTTTCTACACTACAAAAAATAAGGTTTGGTTTGTTTGTTTTTTTGTTTTGAGAAAACTACTTGCCATTTAGTAGTAATCAGCCGGTGATGTTACCTTTATGACTAGATGGATTTTAGACAGAATTGTTTCCTAGCATGGCACTTGCGGGAAGAGGGGGAGTGGGGCGAGAAGAAAAGTTTAAAAAAATATTAAAAGACATGACTAAATGCAGAAGGGTTCTGATGCTTTCTCACAAGTTGCCTCCTCATGTCCTCTGTGCTGATTCTTATGTAAGTCACATTGAAACCATTAAAAATTATGAGTGTTTGTAGAACATAACATAAAAAGTCATATTACAATTGATGTAATCTACTGCTATCTGGGAATTTTCATAAACTATTACAGTATAATGGTGCCTGCTAGCACTGCTATAATTAATTTAAAGATAGCATTTCCACTAAAACCTCTTATTTTCAAGAGCTTATACATCTGATAAAAATTCCTCCCAGGCTGAAACTAGGTACACAGGGTCTTGACTGTGGAATGAATTATTCACAAAACATTAACAGAAGAAAATATGATCATTTCTTAAGACATTTTAATATGGGCTTTGTTTTGCTAAAATAAATACAGAAAGTGGAAGCTGGAAGTGACAAATGGCTGCTAGCTTTAGCAGGAAGGGTAAAGAAGTGTCAATTCTGAGTTGCACAAGGAGATTCCAACAGCCATGGATCACACCTCCTTTTCACTAGGTACACAACCTCAACCAAATTTCCCATTTTAAAAAATTGGTTTGATTTACTATATCTCTCTTTTTATTCTTACCAAAAATGTGCCTATGGATTTTTCTTTGGCATACAGTAACAGTCAAAGAGCAGAGTGATGTTCTTGATATTTCAAAAGTAATTTTCTTTTCTTCTTTGAAAGTCCCGTTACCAAATAATTGAAAATCAAGTTATCATTTTGCAGGACAAATGAGACTTTGTAGTCCTGTTAGGGAAAAAAACTCAGCAGTAATTCTGTTATAGTCAGTGAAGATCCAACTGTTGTATTGGAGGAACATCAAATGTCTACAAGTAGACTGCCATTTTGAAAAAAATCTCCCCAAATTGTGCCTGACAGCAGAATGTAACACCCTTTCAACCTCAGCTTCTTCCAGTTAATGGATGGGCCTTCGTTACTTTCACGTTAAAACCTCAAGTTTTAACCAGTCTCTCTCTCCACATCAGGTCCATTGCTTTTGGCATCAATCCCCCTCATAGCTATTATCCATTAGGGAGGACCATAAGAAAACACAAAAAGAAATTCTTTACCCAGCTTATGGGTGAAGTGTCATGCGATGCTCATGGGTGAATATCACTTAGTTCTGCAGAGAAGACGACATGAAACAGAGCAAAGGCTGTTGCTGAAAAGACGATATATCTTCTGTTAAGAAGTCTGGCTTTGGACGTTCAGCTCTCGATGATAACTGCAGATGATGAACTGGCAAGGGAACAGGGGCAGTTTGGTCATGATGACCTGGGCCAACCAAGGGATTTGAGCAACCTAGATTCCAGTGAATTAAAACTCCACAAAAGAGCGTGACCATCAGAAATGTAATGGTGTAATGCAAAATACATTATTTGTAGCATGTCAGCTGGTTTTATAACTTTAGAAATTGCTTCAGTTGAGATCTACTTTAGGGAATGAATGTATGCAATGGTATTTGGATCTTGATAGATATTAGAACTTTCCTAGGAATCGGTATGATGCAGTTCTGTTTCTAATTCATTCATTCCTTCTTACTAGCACTCCTACTATATATTTTAAACAAACTATGCAGAATTCTATCTTCTTTCCTTTTCCAAACCTACGATCATATTCGTCTTCATTCTGAGAGAGCTATGTGTTGATACAGTATTTTTTTAACCTGGTGGAATCAGTTGAGATTCACATAAAAGAATCAAAGGGGTTTTAAATGATAGTAGGTAGAATGCATTTTAAAAAAAATACTGTACATAAATATTCACTGAAATTTTGAAAAAACACTGTGACTGCACACTAGTGTTTACTTTTTCTAAATAGTTTAATAAGGAAATATACAAGTTTGATGGAATTTTGAAACCTAATTGCAGAGAGAAATGAGACAAAGATTCAAAGCCTGAATTTAATTTGAGTTACAGGTTGGATTGATTATAAGTGTTCTGTTCTTTGTCACCTATACTTCAGAATTTGAATACTGTAGAAATAACTTCCATGAAAGCCTGTATTCTTGGAAACGATTCATCAGTGAAAGGACCTGGAACATTAATAAGAGAGCTTCTTAACTTCCAGATGATGTTGAGTAAGACAGTGTACGAAGAGTGATATGCTGTATATTAGTAAAATTTTATTTGGATTCATAATAATGGCTTTTAGGGACAGGTTTCAAAAAAATCCCCCTTCGCTCTGGGTTCAAAGCCCATCAACAGCAAAATCATACTTCACATTGATGTGCAAGCTAGTTTTGAGAACATGAACCACAATTCATTTAGGTATTGGTCAATAATCATTATACACTCTGACTGGTTAGGGTGTGGGAAGCCATGTTTGAACTTGCTAATCAGACAGTAGCAAATAAATTGTATTTTCTTTGTGAAACTAATTACTAAATTTAAATGTTAGGGAAAAAACTGCAATATATGGATAGTTAAACATTTAAATGAAATTCACTGCTCAGAACTTTCATTTAAGCTAAAGGATTTCTATACAGCTATGGTACAACTGTATTATTTTGTAAATCTGTTCTCGCTACTGAAGATGTAACATTAAGATTGAATGCTTTCTGTATAGGTCTTAATGGCTTGACATGTAAGAACATCCCAGGATTTACTCAATCTTTTTAATAAATTATGTAAATATATCTGTACATCTGCTTTAAAATAGAGACATTGTTTTATGAAAATGTTTATAAAATTTACTCTAACCATCATTTTGGTGGTTATGATTGACCAGAAGATTTTATCAGCCTTAGGACAAATCTGCAATTGTAAGATATATGTATTAGCAACAAGTTTAGCATAATGTTTTGCACAACGTGATTGAAAGTTCATCAGAAGTGTTCAGGATATTGCCTTCTGAGGTGACAGAAAAGTTAGATACTGAGGATTCCAATTTAAATTTTACCTATAAAAAAATCATAAAATGTTGTCAAGGCAAAATTAGTGTTTTCTTTTTTTTTTTTTTCTTTTTTTGATCAAGAAAAAAGGCTGACTACATTTAATGCTTTTAATTCTAAGTCTAGATTATGGATAGCTGTCCATGGGGAAAATGAAGTAACTTCTGTGTCTTGAGTCTGAGCAAATACCAGTTATGGTTTGATGTCTGAGAAAGCCATAGTTCTTCAACTGATTTCAGTCTGTTCACTGGTGGGGACGAGAGGTGGGAAAACAGGGAGGAGGAAGTTGTAAATGGCTGTACAATCTCCCTTTATTGCAAGGAGCAGCAAACATCACTCACATCTACTTTAAAGTACAGATCGTAGTGGATTTGCTGCTACTTGGATTTATACTGGAATATAATCCTTATTTCCTATTCAACACACATGGAATCATGAAAAATAGGGGCTGGAATAGACTGCAGAAGGTCACCTGCCCCATCTCTCAGCCCCAAAGCAGAATCAACAGTACATAAACCATTCCTGACAGTATTCGTCTCACTTGCTTGTAAAAACAATGCAGTGACAGAAAAAACACTAGCTTCCTAGGCAGTCCATCCCAGTACTTCATTATCTTAAAATTGCCAGGTTTTCCTAATGCTTAACTTAAATCTCCCTTCTTGCAGTTTAGGCATACTAGTGGTCTTATAGATGGTGAAAATGGAGAACAGTTTATTACATTCCTCATTGTGGCAGGCTGTGATATATTTGAAGATGAGTATGTCTCCCCTCAATATCCTCTTCTCCAAAATTCCTAATCATCATGGCAGAAAGGATGTAGCAGCAACATGAAGGAAGGAGCTCAGGGCCATTCCATTTTGTGGTCGTACAGGTTTATGCTACATTTAAGTGACCAAGAAACCACAACTGAGGAAAGACTTGAATAAAATCACGGCTATTCAAATGGGGCCAAGTACGATGCACATTATAGTCAAGAGAAGGACTGAAACTGAATCTGCAATAGGTGAAACCAAACATCTCACTACAGAACACCTCCCAAAATAGCTGTAATTTTCCAGGTGAATACCTAAATCTGTATGAAGCCTCAGTTCTGCTCAAGAGATATCAAGGAGTAGCTGGAAAGTGTCTCCAATATTTCTGAATATGCTCAGTAGGTGCGGAGTATATTAATATCATATCTTTCTATTTAATGCTTCGCTTAAAGAACCAGAACAGAATTACTATTTGCATTTCACATACAGGCTGTGGATTCAGCTTCTTTATTACATTGTATACTGGCAGAAGGACTTGAAGCTTCTATGATAGCTCATGCACGAGACTTTGAAATGTGCTTTCATGAGACTTTTCCTCTAATAAATCTTGGTCACATGTCTGTTGGTGGAAAGTGAGCCGCAATCAGATATGGGAGGAGGGGCATTTCAGAAGAATTGTTTTAAAATGGAATTGTAGCTATGCAGATGACGATTTAAAATTTTTCTAAATCATTCCACCTTATCAGGAACTTCACTTCATCCCCAGAACATTATTGGCAGGGCATGACCACTGACATCTCTTGTTCTGTGTTGCTCTTGTGTAATTGCCTTGTTTCATTGCTTCAGCTTTGGTTGGAAGGCATTAAAAAATTTAGTGAGTACTGCTACATAATCTTTACTTGGTATCTACTTGCTTTCAAGAGTACAGTGATCTCCTGTTTCCTGCCTGGAACTTTTTAATTTTGCACCTGGCGTGTGAAACAGATTCCTAGACAGCCTTAATTATTTAACAAAAGCAAGGACTTGCTGTTCTGCAACATCAGGGACTTTTGTTAAATAAAATGCAACTGAGTAAACATGAGATTCTCATCCCTCCTTAGTCTTCCTCAGTTCCTTCTATGAAAGATGAGAATAAATGTATTGACCCTTCTTGCTTCCAGAAACAGAAAAGTTTGTTTCTATATTTTCTTCTTTGTATTGAGGAAATTTTTACAATATAGGGACTGATAAGTCATTAAACTGAGGCCTCCTTTTAGTTTATTTGTAAACAGCAACTTTGCCTCCAATGCATTAATGACAAGTCATATGCATATTCCACTATACCCAAAGTTTAAGGCAGGCTCTTTTTTTCAGAAGCCTGTTCCCCTTTTGGAAACATATTTCCATTTTATAATTAGAATATCACCCTACTTCAGTTTCTCTTGGATATTTCACTCCCCAGCTGTGAATTGACAATGATATTTAGAGTAGAATGAGTTAAAATGGAAAATATTAACCACAAAAAGTCAGAGAGAAATGTTATTTTTTAATTAAAAAAAGCAGAACCACATTCACATAAATCCAATTAAAATATTATAGGTAGGTCTGGTAGCATTGCTGATTATTAGGGGGTATTTGCCGCTTTCTGCAATAAAACTCTTTTTGTTGGTACTTATGTGCTTTCTCAAAATGGTAATATTTTCTAGAGCAGATGAAGACAATTGATACAGGATTTGCATATGGAAAACTAGAGCCCTAAAGGCTGTTTTGGTTCCTGTGGCTGAGAATGGGTCTGGGCAGCAGAAATGAGGACAGAGCTTGCCTCTCCTTTGCCTTCAATTGCCCAGTTGCTGGACTGGAAAAGAGAAAGTAGATCAGGGAGCCAGACCCAACTGGAGGGGAACAGTCAGGGAGATGTTGTAATGAGTTGCTGGCAAGGGGGAGGTGAAGACTGTGAGTGAGAGCAGGGCAAGGGGGAGGTGAACAGCATCTTCCCTGGTCTGCTGGTTTTCTTTTTTAGTGGAAGGACGTTGGGAAGGGGAAGGACAAGGAAGGTATGAATATAGTTATGATTTTAGTTTCTGATACAGTCACCCAGAGCACAACACTGATCCGTGGTAGAGTTATCACAGTAAAGAAACTAAATGTGAATAATGTAGCTATAAAATTATATAAAAAAGAAGAGACTGCAGAAGCAAGTAATTAATTAAAGCCACTTATCTTGCTTACTGGCAAATTGCAGAAGTATTTCGTCCTCATTTTCTTCTCACTTCCATTCCAGCCCCATCCTCTCTAATGATCTCCCGGGTGTTTTGGCTCTGACTGCTCTTAACCACATACAAAGGTTGTCTTTCTTTCTCCTATCAGTACCATCCCAAGGCACAGCAATGGGTATTGGGAGGGATAAACTGCTGACTTTTGCTTTTGCATGTATTTAGGAAGGACAAGATAGCAGTACATCCCCCTTCTCATCTAGCCTAGAATATTCTCAAGCTGCAGTATTTTTAATACTGAAACTCTGGAGTTAAATGGAGAACCAAAACTTTGATTTCTGAAACTTGTCATTACTTTATCAATTATTAATCACAAAAAAAAAAAAAGAAAAGTGCTTGTTTGGAAAACAAGTTGAAGGCTTTAGACAAGGAAATTGTCAATGATCCTGTAAACTCTCTATATGCATATTAGTGTCTATGTAAAGATAGATGGGGAAATGTTCTCAGTGATACCTGCTCTACAGAGGGGTGCAATTTGTGGCTTAAGAGAGAATCGCTGAAGGAATGTCAAGGCTTCTGACTTGCGGAAAACATTGTGGTCACATCTTGCCAAACACACTGATAAAAATCAGCCTTTGTGATTCTTTATTTCAGGACAAGACTCTTTAGGGATTGCTGGATTGAGAAATGACAGATGTTTCAGCTCTTGCAGTTGTTGAGGAAGGATTGACCTGGAGAATTAAAAATAATATTTAAGTGCCTAAAGAGCGGTTGGCAAACAGAATGTCTTTTATATAAAGTCTTCTTTAGCAGGGGATGAAGAGGATTTGTTTGCCAATGTAATAAAATAGTAAATGAACAGGACTCTCTTCCTGTCAAACGAAGCTGGAAGATTGGTCAGTTCAAGTGGAGATACTTGGGCTTTCTATCCCAACATTGAAATTGTGTTTTGCTAAACCCGCACACATAAAATGCACAATGTCTGTAAAAGCTAACGGGTTTTCCGTAAGTAAGGGAAGGGCTATATTTAACCTTATGTCAAAATAAACAGCAAGATGGCTGTTCATTATTTTATTAATGCTATTAATATACTAAGTTCATGAATCAAAATGCTAGGCTGATAAAGCAGAAAAAGAAAATTATGAACACATTTTCATGAATTCTGGCAACTTTCCAGTCAGTCATTATAGGTGGGATTATCAAAACACTTCAGCCTTGGGCTAATGCTCCCATTGTCATCAGTGCTTGTCAGCCAGAGTGGGCCTCACCGACTGCCTTTGTTTTTGTAGGAGATGGGATGATTCAGGCCCATCATTTTTTATCCTTTTCACATGCCCATTTTAGAACTAGCCACAGTCTCAAAGTGTCAGGCATGAATACTGGAATATACACCTATTTATAATAAAGCATGCGGTCATGCATAATTTGCACAGCCTAGCTGTGTATGAATGCCCTTATAATGGCATATAACAACCATTGTAATGACAAAGGCTAAAAAAGCCTTTCCAGGCAATATGCAAGTTTTTTAAATTTTAGTTACCGTTTTTAAGGGAGGATTTGTACTATAGGATTCAGAGCTGGGTAAAACGCACGGGTGGCACAGGGCTATAGGCTCTCACATTGATCCTCTCTCTTGGCAGGTGTTGGATGCCCAAGTTAAGCTGCTGACCGATTGTTATTGACACATTGTGGATAGGAAAGAAGCAGATGCGGCTCTCTGGGCAGAGGGACCTGTGGGCTGGAGCAGAGAGTCCCTCCCAAAAGATTTTATGGACGGCAACGCTTCAGCTGCAATTTGCATTGTTCTGTTTATTATTTACTTTGTTGATAAAGCTAAATCCTGAGGAGAGGTGGAATCTGCTGTTTTACCTAGTGCATACGTCCCCTTTTCAGTGTAATGAATACTCTGTTGTCAGAGAGGCTGGGAAAAATTATGTCACCTCCAAACAGAGGTGGCTTATTCTGGTAGGCACAGGGTATTGTACATCTCTGGAACTGATTGAGGAATATCCAGGGGGCAGAAGTGCGGTGCTGTTGTTGTTGGGATTATTTTTCCCTTTCTTCTTTTTTTTTTTTTCCTTGAAATAAATAAAGAAAGAAAGAGGATATTTTAGATTTAAAACAGAGTTGTAAATTTAAAACAACCTCTCTCCATAATGAATTGTCAGTTACTTATTGATTTTTTTAGCTACACAGTCTGTAAACATTTCAAATTAAGTGTGTCTTGTCATGCTGCTCCCCTGCTTGAAGGTAACGTTACCAAAAACCCCTCCAAAGCCACATGCAAGGGCCATTGAGGTGTTTTTGGGGGTGAGGAGGCTACCACCAGCTCTCTTCCATGACACCAGGTAGTGCTGGGCATATGGGAGCAGGAAGGGAGCAAGGGAGCTCCAAATTTGTTTCACTTGCTCTTCTTCACTGCCTTAGCTTATCATTTTTGTCATTTTTGCCCTTTCCATCTTGCCTGTACCCAAAGGGTCAGAACGTGAAAAGCACTATATAGTGTAAACATCGCTGTGAAATAGCTAATTTGCCACAGTGGCAGGGGGTCTCATTGCTACTCCTCTACCTCCTTTTTCTTTCAAATGTTTGACAGCACTTCCTCCTCCTGCCACCTCCTGACCTGAATCAGGGACACAACGTGTGATCATTTGTTCATCAATTATGTAACATCAGCAGGACAGGAGGTTTTCCGGGGTCTGGATCCCCCCGCCCTTTCCCCCCAATCTTTCCTCTCTCCTAAAACTTTACTGTAACAAAAAGAAAACTAAAACTGGGACAAATCAAGTCTTGCCTAAAGACCAAGTGCACGTACTGGGGGCAGTGGGAATGAGTGAGAGTTAGCAGAAGGGGACAGATGTTTGTGTTTTGAACGTTTTTTGATGCGTGAGTACTGATTCCCATGTACCATCTGCACTGAGTCAATGCAAAGTCTTCACACCAGTTCTTAGCCCTCTAGTGCCTGAGTTTTGTCACATCCACAGTTTTCTTTCTTTCTCCTGTAGCTTTTATGTGACCCCCGAGCTCATAATATTCCACACGCTGAGTGTCAGCTGAGTCCAAACAAAGAGACCTTTCTACTCTGGCAGAAATTCGTTAAAGTCTCCAGCATCAGAATTTACGGCAGCTTTCTTTTGAAATGCTTGACATTTCCTCACAATTTCTTAGATATACTTGGTGGGTAAAGTGCGTCATCTTTGTTTGAATTTATCACACATAATAAGCCATTTTCTCCCAGTTTAATGTCATCCCCTCAGTAACCAGGAGGTCGGAGGCAACAACGCAAAAACAGCAAATTTGTCAATGGAATGTGTAAAGCTTAGTATAAATTTATCTTGTCCTAATCCCTTGGCCCCTTTTCATACCATGATTTTTCATATGCATATGAGAATTTTCAGAGTATTGGTTTCTCACACATTTCACTGCCTGTGGACAGAGCTGAAATACAGGCTGAGCTGTCAACTTCCATCAAGGCAAATTAAAAAAAAAAAAAAAGGTTCCATACAGTAAACTGCATTTCACCCTCCCAACCTCCATGATCTTTGAAGCTGAACACTGTTCCCTCTATATTTTTTTACTTGCATAGAATTCAACAGATTCTCTGTAGAAATAAAATTAAATAAATTAAACCAATCGATAACTTTTTCTCATTATGAACTGAAGTGAATTTCACTGAGGCCCAGAAGTCCTGTTTTGTAGAATCCCAAGAAAGAAAGAAAGAAAGAAAGAAAGAAAGAAAGAAAGAAAGAGAAAGAAAGAATGAATCTCAGTTTATGCCTCAGGTCGTCCACGCAAAGACTTCAGATGGCAGTAAAACTCACAGAACAGTTCTCTTCCTGGGTGCTCTCTGCCTGCGCCTAGCCATTGCCGTGACATTTCAAAGTGAAGATCCTCTGTTGCAGAGGTTACCTAACTGTTTATTCTTAAAATAACTTTGAAACTTCAGGCCTGCTTCTTCTTAGAAATTGGGAAAAGGTCAGTACATTTATTACAGGGATAAATAACTGATGTTAACTCTTAAAACAAGGTATCCCTGAAGACATTTACTGTAACCAGGAGTTACACTGAGTTTTATTAGACCAATTTTGTGTGTTCAAGGAATCCTGTGATACTCCTGTAGTCCTAAGTTTAGTGTGCTTTTAAAAGAGGATTCCACACCAGCAGGAATAAACAGAACCATTTCCATGAATATTTCTCTAATGTATTAGTTGGGGAAAAAAATGAGTCATGCATTTTTTGTTTGGTTTTTTTTTGTGTGGTTTATGAAAAGCTGAAGGTGAAACAAACCAAAACCTGATGGCAAAACTATCCATCCTAGTTTAATTTAATAAAATTGTCCAATCTAGATGAGGACTTCACCAGGGGAAGTTCTTAAATGTGGATTTATCAATTTGGAGTCCAAGAGAAGCAGCAAAGCAGAAACATGTATCTCAAACACCTAAAATACATCAGGTATGTTAATAATCTTATGTTATAATCTGAAGGTATTATGCCAAACATTTTCAAGGGTGGTAGGGTGGGGTTTTTTTAGTTTCAGGTTTTGTGTGGGCAGTATCCCTTTACATGAACAACAACTGATTATTCAGAGTAACTTTATGGTCTTAACAACTATGTGGTAGATGCACCTCCTCTGCTACATAACCATTAGACCCCAAATATGTTTTGTGTAATCAAGTGTCCTTTATTATATGGTTTGCTGGTGGGAGCAGCACAGCAGAAATGATTCAGTGTCATTTCCTTAGTAATGGTAAGTGAGAATTGACATGGTCTGAGACTCAGACAAACTGTGTCCTTCTTCTCTCTTCATTTCCAGTCTCTTAATGGTAGGCACAAAATCTTATCAGGACAGTAGTGTTTCTGTTCATGGTCCACTCGAGCTCGGAGACAAAATAAGCACGCAACAGTTTAATATGAAGGAAAACTTGGTTGAGAAGTCACAGGACTCAGCTTCAGTTTCTTGCTGACTCTTCTTTAATACATTTCTTCTGTCATGCAGTTCATGCAGCTCTGCTTTTGGACTCTTGCATCACAGGTTGTTATATTTAAAGCCAATGAAAGGAAATCTTTATTTACACAGAGTTTAGTCATCGTGGTATTTTCTGTCAGTGGAAGTCACTGAGACAATTTACTGGAACTGACTGGAGAAGGACTGCATCATGTGACTACCAACAGCATTTATGGCTGTGTAATCCAAACTAGTGATAGTCAAATCCAGCACTTCAGGGGATCAAGCATTTGCCTTTGGGGATCAGAAATTAAGGCATGCCATTGGAAGTACTACACAAGTAGTCAAATACCTAAAAAGATTTTCATCCTCTCCTGCAGCAAGGGCAATACTAGGGCAAACTGACAATTAGTCTCATCTGTTCTGGAAAATCTTGCAGTATTATTAAAGATCAGACCACAGGTCACTGTTTTGGAGTTAGGTTAGGTCTGGGGTTTGTATTGGTTACTTCTTTATGGAAGAAGGTCTATAATAGCTAATAGAAAAAAAAAGATAAATATTTAATATAATTCCACTGGATGCTTTAAACATTTTAAAATATGAACACTGGTATTTTTGTTAAATAATTTTGACCAAAATCTCCAGAAATAATACATTTCAACAATACATGTCACAATACATGTGACATTTATGAATAAGGCTTGAATGCAAGAGAAGAAAGTTTAGCTACAAGCTTGAAATCAGTGGAATAAGAAGCTCTTTTTTGGCAACTTTTACAGTGTGGTTGCTGATTGTCAGTACAAACATTGGCCATCTTGTGGAAATCTGCTGTTTGGGAAAGACATTTGGAAGCTAATGCTCTGAATTTAGCTCATGTAAGGAAAATGGTGTTGACTGGGTTGGGAAGAGGAGTTAATAAATGGATGGGAGTCTGGGACAAGCCTGGGTCTTCGAGTATGTCACATTACACTTAATTCTGTGCTATTTCTTGTATGACCTCTTAGTCAGTTCCTTTGGAGACATTAAAACAGAAAGCTTTCCAAGGGGAAAGCAATGGAAATACAGCTAGTGGAACATATAGTACCTCCTCCTGTTTCTCTGGGTGATTGTTTAAGTCCATTTACATATGTGCTTGTAATACTTTTCTGGACAATTTGACACTTCTTTATTTCCACCATTTCAATCTGCAGTAATGCAGACGAAATCATCCAAAATAACCCCAAATAATACCATTGGAAACATTAAAGCAGAAAATTATAAGCAAACAATTGATTTTGAAGATCAAAATATATGCATTATTGAAAGGATATGTAGTGGTCATGACCTTTAGAAATCACTACTATGATAAATATCTTACACAGAAAATAAACTGAATACCTGCAGTTTCCAGTGTCACTATGAAGGACCATCAGAGATGATGATGATTTTTTAATTATTTTTTTTCCTGGAGGAAGAGAGGACATTATCAATTTGGGGCTGGTGGTTTGGGTTTTGTTTTTTTTGTTTGTTTGGGTTTTTTTTTATTTTAGATCTGCAGTATTTTTCTATAGTTACTTAAAGCATAGTCCTATCTGGTCCTGAGCTACCTTACCTGATTTTCTCTTTTGTCAAACTAGCACATAAAGATATACGTCTATTGTATTGGCCTTTATACACCTGACTATGTTAAGAATGAAACCAGAGAACTAGAACTGACAAAACACCTCATTTTCTCCTTTCTTAATAGCATTTTTTCCACATAGAATGAGCATATTTAATCAACTGGCATTGCCCATGTGAATAAGTATGTATGGTATTACAACAGGTAGTACACAGTTATCCATATTTCAAGCCAATGTTTTATCACCTGGCAAAGTCTGAAACTTTGTCATTCCAGGCCTTGTGATTTTACATGGCAGCTGACCTTACTGATCTTTTTAAAAATGTGGAAATCCAGTGTAACTTAATTGACTAAAACTAGGTGAATGCAACAGGAGACTGGCAGGAAACTGGCACAAAGAGTTGCACGTCACAGAATCACGGAGTTTCAGAGTTGGAAGGGACCTCTAGAGATCATCTAGTCCAACTCCCCTGCTAAAGCAGGAATGCCTAGAGCACATTACTCAGGACTGCATCCAGGCGGGTCTTAAAAATCTCCAGAGAAGGGGACTCCACAACCTCCCTGGGCAGCCTCTTCCAGTGCTCTGTCACCCTCACCGTAAAGAAGTTTTTTCTTAGGTTTGAATGGAACTTCCGTTGTTCCAACTTGTGCCCGTTGCCCCTCGTCCTGTCACTGGGAACCACTGAAAAGAGTCTGCCCCCATCCTGCTTCAGCCCACCCTTTAGATACTTAGAAGCAGGAATAAGGTCTCCCCTCAGCCTTCTCTTCTCCAGGCTAAAGAGTCCCAGCTCTCTCAGCCTTTCCTCATAAGGGAGGTGCTCCAATCCCCCAGTCATCTTTGTTGCCCTACACTGGACTCTTTCCAGTAGTTGCCTGTCCCACTTGAGCTGGGGAGCCCAGAACTGGACACAGTATTCCAGTTGTGGCCTCACCAGTGCCGAGTAGAGGCAGAGAATGACCTCCCTCGACCTACTGACTACACTCTTCCCTAGGCAGCCCAGGATTCCATTGGCCTTCCTGGCGACAAGGGCACATTGCTGGCTCATGGATAATTTACTGTCTACCAGGACCCCCAGATCCTTCTCCTCAGAGCTGCTTTCCAGCAGGTCCACCCCTAGCCTGTATTGGTGCCTAGTCCAGTGATGTCTTTTCAGTATTTCTTTTGCTGATGCCTGATTTTTGAAGCTACGCTGAGCAGCGCTCATCAGGTGAATTAGTGATAGCTTAGAACATAACAAATACATCATTGCATTGCATCATGTGATCATTATAACATAGACAGCTGATGGCGCTGCCATTGCAGGAGGATGGAAATATAACGTTTGGAGAAAATCCCTAGTTCTGCTCCTGCTGGTTTTGGCTGTGTTTGGATTCCTACTGAATGATTTTCAGACACAAACTTGAATTTGAAACATTCTGATGCTACCTACTGCATTGAAGTAACTTTGGAAAACATACGACTGATTGGCTGCCAAGGAGGTCAAATATAGAGTCACTATGAAGAAATGGGTCTTGACCACGTGCTACATCTGAGCTCTTGTCAAATTCGCACAGTGAAAGATAAAGTTCTTTTCAAAGTCTCAAATATGTTTTCCTTCCTCTGGTGTCTAATCGAAGGTGGAATTTTCAATAGTAAGTTCCTCATGGCTGTGTCGTTCTGTAATTTTGTTACTCATCATGTACACAAGCAGGGCCTTAAATCCGTGGCCCTTATACTGAAATTGATTTTTCAGTAAAGATAGGAACTGTTGTATTCCACCCACATAGTACAGAGATTTCTGTACATAAAGTGGGAATGTGCTGTCCTGGCAATACATTGTATTTACTGTCTGTTCATATCATTCTGTGGCCACTGGGAAGATAATCACTTCCTGCTGGAAGACTGTTGCAGCTGAGCAGGCTGAGGCAAATTAATTATAAACATCCAACTTAATTTTTTTTTTTAAATATGTAATCTATTTTTGCATTCATTTAATTTTCAAAATGCCTTAGATGCTTATATCTTTTTTCCCCCCCATGCTGTAATTTAATGTGCATATTGCAGTTGCAAAGGACTAGCTGAAGTTAGCTGCATTGTGGTGCTTACTGTAAGAAAACATGTTGGAGACAAATGCTGTGGTAAAGTATTACTGACAAATCACCAAGGACAAGTGAATTTGAGGTTCACTTCAAAACCAAAAAGGTTGTTGAGATTGGAATAATATACCTTTCACTGAGAAACTTAAGAATTGGTTCCACTTAGTTCATCAAAAGAGAAACTGAGAGGTGACTCAATTCCAGAGTATAAGACGGAGAAGGAGAAAATGCCAAATAAAAGAGTTCTTTAACCTAATGAATAAAAGCATTACAAAAGCTAATGGATTAAAGCTAAAAGAAGACAAATTTGAATTAAAAATATGGCATGCATTAATGATAGTGAAATGTGTAAAAGCTGGAACTCTCAGGGGAAATGCTGGATTTTCCATCTTTTGATTTCTCTAGATTAAGACTAGTTCCTTCTCTGGAAAACACGTATTTGTCAAACACACTTTACTGCACTTAATACAGTGGTAACTGGGTGAAATCTATGATCTGTGATATATATAGATGAGGTCATACCACATGATCTAAAGGAACCTTCTGGCCTTCAAGTCTCCCGAGTCAGGGGATTCATTGTGTATCATTTCACAGATTAAGAAGCAGACGAACAAGGATGAACAAACAAAGTTAATACACAGAGTGTGTCCCGTTCTTTTATTTCAACAATGATAGGATGCAAGTGCAAAGTATGTACTTGTGCAGTGTTACTTTACCATAACTCTGAAAGCATGTGGCACCCCAGTTTTGGTGTCTTTTTACAAATGAGGCCTATGACCATTCACCTGATCTTGGGCTTACATGGGAAACTATGACCTGGTCTGAGTTAGGAGTTTATTGTGCAACCAGAAACTAGGCAGGTTTTATGCTGTTTGGGTTTAATTTTAGACCTTTTTTAGAACTCTGTCTTAAACCAAGCACGAAGTTAGCTCTATAAAGATCCTAAAATGGAGCTTGGTTAATTAACTGTTAGGATCTTGTTGCTAAAGCCCTACCTTTATAATTTGTATATGTTTCTGTACTTACGAATGACATGTATTAAGAGACTGTAATTTAACAGAAAGGGATGCAGCATTATCTAGTGGCTGGAAGATGACACCACCAAATTTGAATATGAAATAAAGTGTAATAACAGTGAAGATATTTACACAGTGAAAGAGAATGCCAGTGGAAACAGGATTGCCCTATTTCTTGTCATTTTGGAAGGCTAGTTTTAGGCAATTGGAAGTTATAGGGTCAATATAGGGACAATGGGGTGAAATTTACTGCCCTGAGATATAGAGTCATATAGGATTCCTTCTGGCCTAAAACTCTTTGAATCTATGCTTCATATGAAGACAACATTATATGTTTGCTTTCCTCCCTCAGCCCCCCATTCTACTTAGAAATGTCTTTACTGCTTTATTCCATTCAGATTACTTTAATCAAGTGGCAAAAGCCTAGGTAAAATAGGAAATCTGACCTCCCAAACTTTAAAGTTACTAGCTGGTAATGGGTGTGAAGTGACAGTAGAGGAGAGGGAAAAGACACTAAAAAATTTGATTTCATGAACTTCAGATTTATAGAGAGCAAGAAGTCAGAAGTAATTAAATATTACTCTGCATCTATTAGTAAATCTTGTAAATGACAGTCAGCCTAAAAAATATGCTGGCATTTTGTTAAATGAAATTAAAACAGAAACAAGATACTGAGAATAATCAACGAGATCGTACTGTCATGCAAGTTATAAAAATGGTACCTTTCATTCTTCTCTGGGGTGCTGTCTTTTCCTTCTCCTTAGCATATGTGCCCCAGAACAGAGATCTAGCATCTATATAACAGTAATGCTGTTTAACACAGAACATATGATTAACTGATTCACCTGCTAATGTTGTCAGCTGGACCGCTTATAAATATTTCCTCCCCTTTAGGGACATTGCCTTCTGGAGAAGAATATAGTTAATTAATAGATTAATAAAGAGAGAAGGGGAAAAAAAAGGTTGTGATCATGTCACCTGTGTCTAACAGGGCAGTTTTTCCATGAAAATGACTACATTTTGTTCACTGCTTTGTGCATACCATCAGATAAATCTTCATTTTGGAGATATATCTTCCTATTTACAAAAGGAAAGAGAAGCAGTGTGAAGAAAAGATGGATTCATATGTGAGTGGAACAATCATATTTTTCCTTGAAGGTGTGAACTCCAGAAATACCCACCCTTAACAAGCTAGATACAGAAAATACAGCTACAAGTATCTGTCCTGGCTTTATGTCAAAGCTACTTTAGGCTGGTAACTTTTTATTGCTATTTGTGGGCGTGGTTTCTCAATATACTTTGACAGATGTAAATCAGATTATATAGGAAGCTCACAAAAAGAATTACAGTAAAACAGAGAACTTTCCATGTGTTACTCCAAATTTTGACAGCTTGCCAGTGACTTCTCTCTGTGAGTCACAGCCTTCAGTTTACTTTTCATTGTCTGCCTGAATGTACATATTTTTAGGTGTGACAATGAGGGAGGATGAATTTAACAGAAAAATTTAATAGCACAGACTTTATCTATAAGAGGCAGAAACCATAGGTATTTCAGAAGCACAAGTTAATGGAAACAGAGAAGTTTATATGATCAAGTCATTATATTTTTATAATTTTAAAATTTTTTGCTAGATATTTCTTTCTGAACCAAACCTGCAGTCAGATTAACAAATGAAGGAAAATGAGGAGTGAGTGAAAGGATTGTATATTAAAGGGGTAAAGATACTATTTGTATATGCAATGTTATGAAATTACAGAACATTTTTCTACATTCCGTGCACAGAGAAAGTTAGACTTCTCAAAAACATGGCAAAGTTTCTATGTTTCTACCATAGCTGAGTCTACAGTTTTGTTTAAGAGGAAAAAAAACGTGAGCAAAAATCAAATTGTGACTTAAAAATATTAGTAACAGTAATGGAAATTTAATCATTAATGACAAGTTGGTTTAGCTGGCAACAGAATCTGCTTATTAGGAATGGAAGAAAAAGATGTATGCTCAGGGAGAGATGTCCAGGTCCTCTGAAATCAATGGATCCTGTGTGAGAGGATCACACCGCCACCTTGCTTGACACTGCTATCCTATCCCCTATTGTCTGTTAAAAAAATAAAAATAAAATAACAAAAAAGGATCATAAAAATGGCATGTTTTAAATGCATCTGAAAGACTGCTTGTACCTTATGTCAACTTCCCCCCCTGCCCCTAAACACCCCCTTGAAGTCGGCATCTGATGTGTGAACCTTTTTCAGCCTTGACATGCTAGATATATCAGAGACAGTTTGATGTATTTGCAATAAAAAGAGAACTGCAGCAAGCTTGGAACCAGTGAAATTTACTGTTGTGAAAATGATCCTGTGCAAGCCTCTAGCCCCTGCCCCCATCATCCAGGATAGCAGAAAAACAGTTGCTGTATAAAGTTTATTGAGGCTTTGGAAAGCATCCGTAACTTCTGAGTGCTGTAGTCCTAGGCAGTCTACTTTTTGTGAGAACCCCCAGTGACTCAACAATAAACTACAGGATACCTAAATACAGGCTAGCGAGGAGCTTGGAGTGGTGTTGGCCACATATTTCTTCTGATCATAAAAAAGAAAATTAAGATCTTTTAGAGGAAAAATACAGATTTTATTATAGATTTTCCCCTTATATAGTAAATTAAAAAGTATAAATATTATAAAACTCTGTCCCTTTAAAAGCATGCCTTGGTAACCAATTCTACCTGATAACATTAAATCAGAGGGCTAGAGGTTCTCTTAGCTTAATCTACAAAGCCCCCTGTCTCAAAACCCAGTACAGTACTGTGATTGTTTTTCACCCCGGTATCCACTGTTTGTGAAATCCTGAATCCTGCCTTGACACTTCCATGAGAAGATTGCTCTTAATCAAAGATTAAGATTTTCCAGAAAGAAAAAAAGCAACAGATTTGATGCCACTGATTAAAGCCTGATGCTGCCAGTTTTAATCCAGCTGAGTAGCACCTTAGGCCATTGGACTAGCCAGAAGATAGGATGGCAATTCAGTTCAAGTTCTTAGGGATGACCCCTAATTTTAAAACCTGCAGTCTAGAGAAAGAATAGAAAACAATTAGGGAATAATTTACTAGGGTATAAAGGTTTGATTGGTGGATAAAATTACTGTTTAGTGCCTACTGCATTTCCTGCCTTTGGAAAAAGGGGGAAAAAATTCTAGCTCTGCTTTCAAGAAATTTTAGCAATGGCCAGTGGAGTTTTTCAAATGCCTGTCCAACAGTGCTGGCCTGGATTATGAATGTTTTTTCTACTTACATTGTGTCTTGTGCACTGGCCATGTGAATAATTTCTTTTTAGTGTTAAATTCAGCTGCAAAATCAGCAGAGCAAATAATGCCTCCCTGATTGCCCAAGAAACAGAGGTGCAATTTCCACAAATACTTCCAAAGGATTTCTGTATTTGTAGGCCGTTAGATAAGGACACTCCAAGGTTCTTCTTGGTTTCTAATTTTAAGACATCCATATGCAGTGCAGCAGAAAAACAGGTGAAGAACATGAACTATCTGGTAAATACAAATCAGCACTGATATAGAAATGCCAAAATTAGAATAGGTTTAAGGTATGTTTGGGACATGCTGAATCACAAATATCAACCTATGCCATATGCAAGCTATAAAAACACTCAAAAACTTAACAAAATATCTTTTTGTTCAAGTAAAAAATTAATGACCACTATTAGCACTGAATATGACCTGGAATTATTGAGCATCTTTTGAAAATTGTTACAGATAATGAGCTGGCAGCAAAAATTGGAGATCTCTCAGCTGACAGCAATGTAAAATATCAGTGGCCTTTCAGAAGGAGAAAGAAATGCCTGTATTTAAAAAGATTCGGTAGAGGTTCAATGAGTGTAGTGTCATGAAACCCACAGTTGGGCATCAGCTGCTTTAGATCCTGCTGCAGTACATGTTTAAGGGTTAGTAGTCAAACTCTTCAGCTGTTTTCAAACCAAGATTTGTTGCTAAAGGTAGTACGTACCTACAGACCTTATCATGCTTATGCTCTTATGCCACTATTACTACAGCTATTTTCATATTTATACAGTGAGTGTAAGAGGGCTCAAGGAGAATTATAGGAGCTGGTACTGGTTTATTCAAATATGTGCACAAGTTACAGAACCACAGCAGGTTTTTTTCTCACTTTCTTAAATGACGTTTTCCCTTTTTTTCTATACGTGCTGAAGATATATAGGTGGGAATAAAAAAGCAGTGTAGAAACTTGCCTAGTTTGGAAGGACCTTGTCCCTCACTGAAGGAAAAGACAAGACTTTTATCTTGGTGATAAGAGGACTGCTGGATGATCTAGAAGACAGTTTCATGAGGATGTATTTATTTTAACATACCCTTTTTTCTTGCTTAGATGTAGCTATGAAGCATTTGAATACAACAGGTCAGAACATGGCTGACCTTCAGGATCTGAGTACTTGGGGTTTAGGTACTCCTCTAGTAAAGAGGAGTTTGCCTATATACAACGTACGCTTTTCAGTGTGAACAATTGGTATTAATGCTGAATAACTTCATGTTGAATCCACCGATATCAGAAGATTTATGCCTAAAAAGGGAAAGTCTTGGCCAGAAGAGGGTGCAAAATTACCTAGCAAGCAGAGACATGTTTTGTGTCTTTTAAAGACAACTTTATGGCACACAAAAACATTGAGGAAAAGTAAAAGTTGCACTATGCTTACCAGATAGCTGTCCCCTAGATAAGAGGAGCTTTCTGTGAATCTACTCTTTGTGGATCGCAAAAACATCAAGACTGAATATGATAACACCAAAAGCAGTGCTCATAAAAAACCCCTGCTGCTCAGTACTGAAAACTTTATCAAGAAGACAGGCAGTATTGAAAACGTAAAGTCTCCTGTGTACTACATAGACCATTTCTGACTGATGTATGAATGGCATGGAATGAAAGTCTAGGCCACTTCAGGTATACTCTAATCTGCAAAATAAATAGCCATATAAATAGATCTCTCAAAATCCTATGATCTTTTGTAACACGGTTGTCATATCTCCAATGTGGCAGTATGATAACTTTCTTCACACTGACAATATTCCTGACATTCCACTGTGGTTCCATAGCACAATAAAAAATAAATAAAAAAAAAATTAAAAAGGCTATTTTAAAATAAAATGTTATTCAACAGTAAAATAATACTCAGCATCAGTCTGAATGGCAGACTGCTCCTCAAAGGATGAGCTTTGAGGAGAACTCCAGGAATGTCTACATCATGTCAGAATGACTACATATTTGGAAAAGCATCAAATAATGATTAATTTTATAACTGATTAATTCATTTTCCCAGATTGCCCAAAAAATGCTTTTAAACTTTTTTCTGCATCGTACACAGTAAATTGAAGTTACTGAACTAAAATGAAAAAAATGTTTTGATCTGTGACTCTTCAAAGAGGACATTGTTTTGAGTTTGACATTCAGAATTTGAAAGTCAACCTGTTTTGGTGGGATACCTTGGTCTTCCCTTCATGTAAGAAAGTATTTCAGAGAGAATTACCTTCAGGGTAGCACTAACTGTTAAATAATTAGCTACGGAGAAAGAAAAGTTACTATTAAGATACTCTTTTCTTTCCAAGATATCACTGTAACTCCAAAAGTATGTTTGATGTGATACACCATTTCATTACAGGAAAATTGAACCTACTGTAACATCCATTACTGTATTTCCCCCGCTCTCCTCTGCTCTTACAGTTTTCCTGTGGTATAAAAAACCAACAGTGACAACTTCAAAGTTGCATTACAGCAATGATACGAAGACAAATAGATATTAGTAAGGTTGCAGGTGGGATGTTGTTTATCATACAGTATTTACAAAGAAGATCCTAGCTGGCTACAGCTGAAGCAGAATAAATCAGTCCAAGACCTAACTATACATACCACAGAATAAGACGTCATAATCTGGAGTTAAATAAAATCCTTCTGGATTTCTCACACAGTAAGAAGAGTTCCAGTAATCGTGGAACTACAGAAAACAGTAGCAATGAGTTGTAAATTCAGGTAAGGTAAATGCAAGCACTTATTTATTTCACTCTTTTTCATATAGCAGACTCTGGATGGCTAGTATTAAGGTAATCAAAGATCTTTCCTGATTTACAGGAAAAAATTGTAATACAGCAAATTCACTGGTTTTAATCTAGCAAGTGGAAGGTTAAAAGCAGTTCTGTACCCAAACAGAGAAGAAATATTTGCAAAATAAATGTAGTAAGGAAAGTACCCTTGAATTTTTAGTCCTTCATGGTACTTTTTTTCTTGTCTTCTCCTGTAGTGGAAGACTGATGATGAGATTGCTTATACTTTTGCCCTCATAAGACCCTGGGCAAAAATGTTGTCTAAATTTGAAGTGTATCTACCTCAGCATTCATCAGTGGCCATCACAAAAAAGTCTGGTTGTCCTGAAGTGTTCTAGCAGCCTTGTTGTTTTCCTGGCGAACTCAAAATTATAGATTACTGAGAACAAGGACTTGAGAAACCTAGAAATGCTGCTACTCTCCAGTTCTAGGTTGTGTCCCTTTTGATAAGTTCAAGTATATGAAGAAGTAGGAAATAAGAAGACTTGCATAAACAAATACTTTCTGATGCTAAAAAGTACCTAATGCAAAAATGTGGTCCTAATTTGTAATGAAGTTGAACACAGCCTCCAAAGGGATTAAATCCTGCTACAATGACTGTTCTGAAACAGAACCTCGCACTTACTGAACTGGCAAGTGGTACTTCATCAGTGACTTGCTTTACGTAGGCAGGAATGAATCCAGCACGCTGTTGTTTTTCCCAAGTATATTTTTCTTGGATAGGGAAGGGGATTTGTGAACACACATCCTTGTATGTGATTTCCTGTCGAGCTGATCCCACAGAGCAGATGCCTATCACTACCCCCAGCCAGTGGATTTAGGTCCAGATCTTTAAAGTCGTCTGAGTAACTAAAGTAACAGGAAGGGATCAAGAGGGGTTTACATGGCAGTCCTCCTTTGAAGTTACACATCATGCAAAATTTCCATTCTCACAACAGGAGTTACATGATTGTCAAATCCTACTTCATCTGTTTTAAGCTTGACCCCCAGTTCCTTGAAAAGCTGCTGTCTATGTGTTGGTGCCTTTTCATCTGAGAGTCACAGTCTTCCTGCAGGATCTGGGCTTTGCAACTAGAGATTGTGAGGGACTGGTAACAGTGAAGCACTGCCAAGCTCTTTCTCAGCTCAGCGTACCAGACGTTTATCTGTCTGACTTTGATCCTGAAAAGTTCTGTTACCTGCACACTTTTTTCCCTCTTTTTCATCAGGTATTTCATGTACAAAACAGACTCAGCTCGTATTACTCTTCTCATCGAGAGGAGTTCTGGAGGATTTGGAAGCAAGCTGCCTGACAGCAGGGAAATCAAGGTATTCCCTTTTTGGCATTTATTTCATCACAAAATAAAGGAATGGCACGTGGGAAGCCCTTTCTAGTACGGCTTCAGTTAAGCGTCACTGACTCTCCACTACAGAGTAGCTGTCTTCAGCCCTGTTTTTCTGGACCACTCCTGGATTACAGAGAATAACTGTGCTGCACTTGTTCCTCCTCAGTTCCTTTTGTTTGAATGGAATGGAATGGAATGGAATGGAATGGAATGGAATGGAATGGAATGGAATGGAATGGAATAGAATAGAATAGAATAGAATAGAATAGAATAGAATAGAATAGAATAGAATAGAATAGAATAGAATAGAATAGAATAGAATAGAATAGAATAGAATAGAATAGAATAGATCCACCAGATCCATGTTTGGACACATGCAAGGGCCTGTTGTCTCTTCACACTGAGCTGGTATCTGGTATTAAAATGTAATCTCAACCGAATAGACAGGCGCAGGCAGCTTGCTGCACTAATTTCACCAGTTTTACAAACTAATAAGCAAGTGTGTGCTAGAAGAGTGTTTTTCATCATTTCTTTTATCTTTTTTTTTTTAAAGAAAAAGACGTTCCTTTGTATCTGAATAACGCCATCATCACAGCAATGTTCTCGGGTGGTTTCAAGTGGGGGTATAAAAAGCAAATCCTCAATACTCCTTTGTCGCTTATAGGTGTGTCAGGACTCAAAGAGAGGCAGTGGCCTTTTAGTGTCAGATGGCCACCTGGCCAGCCAACTACTTGCCCACATCAGCATGATCAGCAACAACTTTCCTCTTCCCAAAATACCTGCAAAATTCATTTAAAAACTTGGCGACCTGTCTTCACACTCCTGGAGAGTAAAGCTTATCCCCAGAGACAGCAGTGCCACGAACTGCATCACATTGACCCACCAGTGTTTTGTCTCTTGGAGCTTTTTCAGCATCTGGGCTGATTTGGCACTTTCTCCAAGGAAATTTTCAAAATGGAAGCACAGTTAATGCCAGCTGTGGTTATTTCCTTTCCTAGGATGAGGCATCTGTTTCTAAAGTGACTGGACTAACACCACAAGCTTCCCCTTGGGACCCCACCCACACAGTGCGTCCGTTGCTCACCTGGCCAGTGGAGGGCTGGATCTGCTGGTTGTGACTATATGGATGCCAGCAGGCTACTGATGGGGAAAAGCCTCCTTAACACATGCATGTATGTATCAAATGTATGAAAGGGTGAAGTTCACGGTCAGGTCTTTTGAATTTAGATTGCAGAAAACCATCATTCAAGATGTGTAAGCTTCCTGCCTTCTCCAAAAGATAAATTAATTGTCTGCATCATAGTCTGGATTTCATGGAGTCCACAAACCACAACAAGCTTTATCTCATGGTCTATTTCTATGGCTCCCTGTTTCTATACTCCATACCAACTGAAGCTCTGACAGAAAAGATAGCCCCTACATCAAGAAACCATGCGTAAAGAGCTGCACTGTAGAAATAGGTAACAATGTCAGGTGGAGCAGCATGAGTTCCTGCTCCAGTTTGAAAACATGGGAGTAGGCAAATGTTACTGGAGGCATGAGGACATCACAGGGTGACTATGAGGCACAACTGTGATGCCTTTTTGTGTGTCAGGCAAGATATTTCTGTAGGAAAGACAAGCATTGTGCAAAGCCCTGGTGAGAACTCACCCATACCACTATGGACATTTCTCATTGCTCAGATTCAAGAAAGAGAAATTCCATCTGGGGTGAGCGCAGACAAAGGCCAAGCAGTTGATTAGGGGTGTGGAAGGCCCACAGAAGAAGACAACCAGACAAAGGCTAAGAGGGCTGCCATCACTTTCCAGAAACGTAGCAAGGACGAAGGCAAAGATGAAGAAGGAAAAGAGCTACTGAAGTGCAAGGAAAAAGATGGTCAAGAACACAAACCAATTCAGTACTTCTTTCCAAGAAGAAAACCTCACCGTCAACAGTGTAGTAGCAAATGTCCTTTGGTGCATTGCTAAGGAATAGTGAGGAAATAATGCATGCTCTCTACATCTCTGTAAAGTTCACACACAGGTAACCAAACCCCTTTCTTTCACCTCTGGCATCACCACAACGAAGTGAATGTCTATGATCTGAATATACATACCAATTTTGGCACCAACATACAAAATGACAAGAATAGCACCTTCCTTCCTCTTTCAGGACTCAAAAGAATAAATCCTAAAGGAAAAAGATATTTCCCAGGCTTTTAGATAAGATCTGAACATCTTCCCACACATGGAGGAAGGCAAATAACTCTCAGAAAGGTTAAAGTCACCAACAAGCTCTGGAAGTTTTATCCCATGGCTGAAGCACATTTTGTGTCCCATATAAACACAGCCAACTGAGCAGCTCAGTTTCAGTGGGAAAAGGGGATGTGAGGGCGATAGTAGCAATGGGCTATTTTTACAGCTTGGAAGAGTCGTTGTTTGCCTGGCTGTGCTTTGGGCATGGATCCAAATGTTCTAGGTCTGAAAATGACCAACCTTTCCACCAAATCAGTGTAACCTCCACTCCCTTGTCTTTCAAAGCCTGTGTTATTTCCATGGCAGTCTCTTGGCACTCTTCATCCCAGCCTATGACTCTGGTTACACTTTGGCTTTCCTCCAGGCTGCAGCTGCCAAAATCACCCCCCATGCACCCCCAGAAAAGGGGTTTTGTCCAGCCAGATCAAGTCCCTGGTACTCCTCACTGCATGACCTCATGGATGCTAGCTCTGGCGCAGAGAGGGGATGGTTAATAGGGGTGGTCTCTGGGATGCAGGGTTGGTTTCTGCCATGGCCTGAGAGAAGAGCAACAGTACAAGGTTTGTCCTTGGGAGCCAAGTGGCAGAGGATGTCAGGGATATGCAGCAGCTGTGCCCAGTGCATGGCCACCAAGGGCAGGGACAGCCCCCTGGTCCCCCTGGGCACAGGGACTGTGTTGTGGCCAGCATCTCAAAGGCCTTCCTCTGAAGGATGCTGGGCAGAGGGGTGGCAGGCAGGGCTGCACATGGGGGCCCGGTCACCCTCATGGCACACTGCCACCCCCGTCAACGCAGCAGTCACAATGCCCCAGGACAGGATAAAAGGGAGCATCCTCCCGTGTCCCACTGCCAGAGCTAGCCCAGGGGAAGCCTGAAGACATCCGAGAGGAAGTCCTTGAGGAGCCAGTGGAATTACTTGGAGAGGCTTGAGTGAGGAAGACCAGAGGCTGGACAAGGCTGCTGGAAGTTCTCCACTGCAAGGCCAGCTCCCAGCAAAGCCACCTTCAAAGCCCATCTGATGGATGGAAAACCTTTTCAGCTGGATAGCAGTGGGCAAGACTAAGGGAATGCCTTCTGGAGGAGCACTGCAGAGCTCACCATTCTCATCCCCTGCAGAGCCAGGGGCAGCAGCTGTAAGAAACAGAACACAGAGATGTTGCCAGGGGTCCTAGTGCTTTGGAGCATCCACTGGTGTCCTGCCAGATGCAGGAAGAATTCTTGCCCTCAAGGTCGATCATAACAGGGGCATTTGGCCACTCTCAGAAGCCTCTGAGATGGCTCCAGGTTGAGGGAGAATAGGGCTTGGGCACCTCCTGGGAGGCATCACCAGCCCATGGGACGAGGAGGCAGGTCTTGCTCACATGTCCAGGAACAGCCAATCGCCAGCTCTGGGGTCAGGAAGGAATTTTCCCCCGGAGCAGAGTGGCACTGGTCCCCGGGGTTTTTTTGCCTTCCTCTGCAGCATTGAGCATGACCACTTGTCATGGCTCCTCTGGTCCATTTTGGCTAGGTTACTGCCTGCTGCTCCTGCACCATGAAGGTGGCCCTCATGTTCCACATCTGGGGGGAGGAAGCTTTCTAGACTCCCAGGGTGGGCCTCCAGGGTGGCCCCCGGGGGTTGCTGCTTGTCCTCTGTAGCACCGAGCACAGCCCCTTGTCAGGGCTCCTCTGAGCCCTTTCGGCTCCGTTCTTGCCTGCTGCTCTTGCACCTCCAAGGTGCTACTTGTGCCCTGGCGCTCTCCAGCTCTCTTTCCCATTGCAAGTTTCTAGCAGGATTGAGCTCTGCACTTCCCTTGGCTCCATTTAGGGGTTCTTGCTTGTGCAAAACAGACTGTGCTTGGAAGGGCTCCAGGCTTGCTGCACCATCAAGAGCTGCCACTTTTCATCTCTCCCTGCATACAATACAAGCACAGGGCAGGCACAGGAGCGCTTTTCATGCATGACTGGTGAGGAAGCACTTCTTCTTCTTCTCCTTCTCCTTCTCCTTCTCCTTCTCCTTCTCCTTCTCCTTCTCCTTCTCCTTCTCCTTCTCCTTCTCCTTTTGCGTGTGGTTGGTCCTGATCCTCATTCTTCAAGTTCTCACTCTTCAGGAAACAGGGACTGCTTGGCCTATATTCCCGTTGCTACTTTCTGTAGCTCTGTTACTTGCTTTTGCCAGACCGCAAGAGGTGTTTCGTCAAGCTAAACTGCAGAATGCATCAGCCTGCTCCTGGCTACACATGCGTGTTGTGTTAGTGCTTGTGAGTATTGGCTCTGAAGCAGATTCAGAAAAATAACATAACATAAACTGAAATCTAAAAATAAAATCCCCTTTCCACTTGTAACCTTTCTGATTTGTGTCTTTAAAAGTGTTTTTGGAGCTGAAAAATGCCTGGGATTTTAAGCAAATAACAGTCTCATTGTTACTCGACTCATGGTGAGCACAGGGGATAGGATAGGATAGGATAGGATAGGATAGGATAGGATAGGATAGGATAGGATAGGATAGGGTAGGGTAGGGTAGGGTAGGGTAGGGTAGGGTAGGACAGGACAGGACAGGACAGGACAGGACAGGACAGACTAGACTACACTAGACTACACTAGACTACACTAGTTATGCTATGTTATGCATATATGCACGACAAGCTATGACCTAGGTCTGAGGGGTCCATTCAGGAGAGCTCTCTGCAGTGCAGGTCCCAGGCACATCCAGGAGAGAGAGGCAGAGACAGGCACACCTACAACATTGCTCAGGCAGGACTGAAGGCCCCAGGCTGAGCTGAGACACCACGTTCCCTGGCTGGTCCCAGCCATTGAGAACTATAAGCACCCCCAGGACCCTGGCAGAAGTAGGCCTGCATTGTTCATGTGCTCTCCTTTAGACATTTATGATTGACCACTTTGGAGACACAGTATTGGGCCAGATGGACCTTTGCTTTGATGGAGTATGGTTGTTCTCTGGCTCTTTTGCTTTAGCATGTTTTTCCAAGGGAAAAAGCTCAGATATTTCTAAAAATGAGTACAGGGAAAAATAAAATCCACAGGTAAATGAACAGGCATTGCTCACATCAAAAAGGTTTGCAACCATTTAGTTCTGGAGCACTTCCTGCTTCCGACTGAGGGCTTGATCTTTGAGCCTTGCTAGTGTCAGAGATGTGGGGTTCTGCCATCCTCTGGAAACACAGCTAAACTGGATGACCATAGAAGACTTTCCAGAACCGCAGTGCCCACATGCTTTTTGCAAATTTGTTCAAGTGGTCAAATGGTCTCGAGATGATCCACAGCTCTCACCTCCATCAGAAGGTACATGCCTCCTTCCCACAGAGTGACAGAGCCAATGCCTAGGATGGGACATGATTACCCATTCAACCCCTTCTGCTAGTGCAGGGCTGGGAAGAAATGTCACCAAAGATTTCCTCAGCCTGTACTGATAGGGAAAGAAGAAGGGAGGAAGGAGAATCAAATCAATTCAAGTTGAATTGAATCAAATCGAATAGGGGAGTTGAGTTGGAAGGGACCTACAACAATGATCAAGTCCAATTGCCTGACTACTTCAGGGCTGACTGAAAGTTAAAACATGTTATTAAGAGCATAGTCCAAATGCCTCTTCAACACTGACTGGCATGGGGCCTTGACCACCTCTCTAGGAAGCCTGTTCCAGGGTTTGTGCACCCTCTCAATGTTTCCTCATGTCATGAGAAATGTTTCTTCATGTCACGAGAAATGATTCCTCATGTCAAGTCCAAACCTCCCACAGCTTTGAGCCGTTCCCACACATCCTGGTACTGGATCCCAGGGAGAAGGGATGACCACCTCCCTCTCCCCTTCTCCTCCTGAGGAAGGTGGAGAGAGCAGTGAGGTTGTCCCTCAGCCTCCTTCTCTCCAAGCTAGACAAACCCAGTGTCCTCAGGCACTCCGCAGAGGATGTGCCTTCCAAACTCTTCACCAGCTTTGGTGCCCTCCTCTGGACACATTCAAGTACCTTAAGATCTTTTTGAAATTGTGGGGCCCAGAACTGCACACAATATGCAAGGTGAGACCACACCAATGCTAAATACTGCAGGATAATCACCTCTCTTGACCAGCTGGTGATGCTGTGTTTGATGGACCCCAGGATGCGGTTTGCACTCTTGGCTGCCAGAGCACACTGCTGACTCCTACTGAACCTGCTGGCAACCAGCACCCCCAGATCACTTTCTGCAGGGCTGCTCCCCAGCCACTCCTCTCCCAGTTTATACTTGTGCTCAGTGATTTGGGAAAATGTTATTCCAAAGTGACTAGCTGGGATACCACAAACTTCAAGTCAGTCTGGGTATTAATTTTCCTCTTGGATGGCTGCTGAATAATGAACTGCAGTAGAAGTTCAGATCCTCTTGGCCCTTTAGATGCAATGAGGTTTTCATTCCAAGTTATTATATATGAGATCATTACACAATAATACAGTATTAGCATCTTTTATTATAAAAATAAAATAATGACCTTAAGAAGAAAATAAATTAATATGATGGATGATAAATAATTATTACTTCCATCTCTTTATATACTTTATATACCGTAAGATCTTTAAGTCTTTCAGAGGATGGACTTATTTAACATTAAAACAATTCTGCATCTCACACTGAAAAACATTTGTCTAGATTGATAATAGAAATTATTATTTACTCCAGGAATCACCCTTTTAGGACTCTGTGAGCATAGCTTTGCTAGATTAGCGGTGACCCTTACAGCACACATCCTATAAAAATATCCTCTAATAAACCCATTTAGCATAGTGCTTTTTAAGTAGCAGTGGCCACAAAAAAATTAAGCTAATGAAGGAACAAACCAAGAAGTTAGTGTGTTACCGAACTTAAATAAAGCTACTTTTCCATGACCTATTGGAGAAGACTTTTTGCGGCGAAAGTGACGTACTTACAGGAACAACGGTTACACTGAATGTAGTGATAGCGCCTTCAAGAAGCTGCTTACTTTTGATGCAGGCAACACTTAATAGAGAGGTGTAGCAGCAAATAGTGATGTTTGGAGCAAAGGGGAAGGTTGTGTATCTACATGCAGACATACGCCTGATGAACCATTGGAAAATCAAGTAATAAAACTCTGCTCAAAACTGGGGGCTATCTGGATATTTATCCTCAGTTAACAGTTCTGAAGCCTGACTGGAAGCAGTGTTTATTCGTGTTTCCTAAGTTACTGGAGTTGCCAATCAGATGGAGATCATTAACCATTAAGGAGATCATTAACTGGGGAATTCGCAAAGCAAAATGACCAGTAGCTTGAATCAGAAGACTTCCTTTTGGTACTCATTCATATACAATGTTCATTTAGCAACCCCTGCAAAATGTTGTGCCTAATAGATGGTGAAGGTTGTTTCCTTTTCTGCTTTTGTTATTGAGATACTAAGTGCTTATCATTTCAAGGTGCTTCCCAGTATTTTTTCTAACCCTTTCTCATTATTACTTCTTCACTTATGTAATATACTGCTATATATCACTATTCCAAAAATCTCCGAACACGTCATGAGATCCTACTCATTACTGAACTAATTTATTCATAAAACTGTTTTGCTTCCAAGGCTGTATATGTGTCAGTACCTCACAGAGCAGCTTCTACTGAATGCTGAAACTGTTGTATACAACCATCCTTACATTTCTGAATTTAAAACTGGACTCCACCTTGTTTATGGTAGAAGGGGATGCTTGGAAGCTGTTACTGTCTGTCATAAGTCCTTTGCCCATCTGGTTAAGTCCAAAGCTCACACTTGTAAGTGAAAGAAGATATTATAACAATTTCTTTCTTTTCCATGTTTCTCATAGGAAAAAAAAAAGTTAATTTGACTGTATATGAAAAACATCAGAAGATGGCAAACAGCATGAGTTAATGGCTAACAAGTTGCAAATTAAATACCATAGAGCACCAGCAGGAAAAAGCCTAAGCATATCCTAGAGGGATAGGCCCATTTTGCTCTTCAATATAAAACTATATATAAAACTCTGCTATTAAGACATCATTGTTATATTTCCTTTTTAAAGAGATGGCCTTAATGGATGTAGATTGTTGGGTTTTTTGGTTTTTAGGTTGTTTTTTTTTTCCCTTAGCACAACTGTCTGTGCACAAAAGAAGCCTAGGATCATGGAAAGCAATTTGCTAGCTGATCTTGACAAACAAGCCACACAGCATTTAAAACTTTTAGAGTACTCTTGAACCCATTTAACTTACAGAGATGCATTTCATACAGTTTAGAGAAACCTACAGCTTGCTTGTACACACCTGAAAATCCTGTTGCAGAAAATGTATGCGGACCTATTAAGGCTAATATTAAGTTTATAGCATACGTCTCTTACACATAATTCTCTGTTGATTTTATTCCGTGTATAACTGTACTGTAGGAAGAGGCAACTGAGCATATAATAAAGAAAAAGAGTAATCTTTATTATTCAAGTTTCCCCGGTGCTTCTTCATTGTATGGATTGTGAATTTTGATATTACAACCCTACAATGTAGAATATTTAAAAGAACCTCCCACACGTTTTGGCCTGCAAATAAATTAATATTCAGTTTATGCAAAAGGGCTAGATAATATGGGCTACCCTCGATTCTTCATTGGGATTTTAATTAATTCAAAAACCAATTTGTCTATTGGAATTGCAAACCAAAGAAACTACTCTAATTGTTCGTATCTTCAATTGCACACAGATTTAAAAATGCTTGGTTTGTGCACTAGGTGCTGACCCATTGACTTTGGAGGAAAGAGTCCCATCAGCTTCATTAGGTGTTGGGTTAAGCCAATAGTAAGGCCACGAATGCAAAATCACAGGACACAGTTTCAAAATCCATAGTAAGAATCCACTGGGATTTCACTGTTTTTCATTAACAGGCTGTTCTCCATGTTCTTCTCATGTGAAGGCCTTAATGAAGCTGCCTGCTGGGCATCTCTTTCTGGATTTTCCTTCTCTTACTCTATTTTCTTCTTATTGATGACTCTTCATTCAGTTGACTATACTAAGGAGCCAGCTGATGCACAATAAAACAGGTACTTAATTGATAACAAAAGCCTGCAACAAAGAGAAGCCATCCTTGTGTTTAGGCCTGTGTTGGTCCTTTTGCCCCATTAGGACTAACTGGTTTCTTTGTGCATCAAGCTCTTTCTGTGTGAAGAGAATGGTCTTCACAGTCAAACACACATATCCCAGCAGTTGCCCTGTGTTTCATACTAAGTTCTGCAATGATACAGATCCAGTTCCCAAAAACATCTTGTGTTTCACCTTCGTGAGGGCAGAGCTGGTGGCCTATAGCAGTCTAAATCCCATCCCTTGCTGTTCTAATGTTAGGTGGTTTTGGTGCGTGGAGACCACCGTTGAAATACACCACCACGCACCTTTCACAAGAAAGTAGATGTATCTGTAAATGAGGAATGAAAAATAGATCCTGATGGCTTCCTGGCAGTACATTTCAAGGTGTATTTGCTTTACAAAAATAGATAAACATCAAAACCCACATGTATATGATACACCTCTACTTTGTATTCTAGGCTGGTTTTCTTCTATATATTTTTAGCAGAGAAATCTACTACTGTCCTGTGACATTTCCTCAAAACATTCAAATCTTGCCTGTATTGAAATGATATTTTATTATGTATTATATTAGTAACCTAAATGTGTATTTTTCTGTGCAAAAGAGGCATGTGCAACATTAAAAGAACCTTGCTTGTTCTTGTATTTCTGCATTTGCTTTATATACTAAACATGAAAAAAACATTAAAAAGTATAACAGAATGTGAATGAAAATTATTACAAAAGAATAAAAATACAGTGCTGTCTTTAAACCTCCCACACTGCAATTGAGTACAATTCCAACAAGCCACAGGTGTACACCATATGCATAGGTGAAAATGTGATTATGAGAAGTCTGATGACAGTTCTGGGTCCACAAAGCATTCATCTCAATATAAACATCTGTTATGTATTCAAGGCAAAACTGTGCGGAATACAGAGCTATAATTGAGGTTTTAAATGCAGACATATCGGGAAACTCCAGGTTATTGCCCCAACAGGAACTCAAATTTGATCACATTATAAAAAGATAGTATTTTTTATTAGTGTACATGATGTTAGGCTTCATGCCTTATTATACTGAGATGGAATTGCTTCAGCTCAACAGAGTGTAGGGACTACTGACTTGGAGTGATGCACTTATTTCTCAATTATGGGACTGATGCAGTCTTCTGGCAGAGTGGCTCTGATGAGCTGGACTGTTGTTAGCTGTCAATATACATTGTGAAAATCCTGTGGTTTGATTGGCTGCTCCCTGTCATAAACCAGCAATAAATATGATGTCCCCAACTTCTGTATTCCTCTGCTGGTAGCTAAAGTTGCCAAATCCTTTGCATTATATATAAAAGACCCTGTTATCAGATGCTCATAATTTGGCCAAATTTTAGCCATGCAGGATTACATTTCCTGTGCCTTGTGTCTGCCTTTAGGCAAATGTCCTTTTTAATTTCTTCTAAAACCATTTCTGAGAAAGAAATAAGGGGAAACTATATTAACCACACAAGGTCTCTTCACAGTTCTCTCTTCATGTCTTGCTGCGTTTCCAAAAGTGCAGACTCAAAGGCAAAAAAAAGTCAGCCTAAAGTGCTGGGCACTGAAAACCTCGGCCTTGTGCAGTTCAGCAGCCTGGGACAAGACAGGGTATATCATCTCCTTTTCCTCTGCATTTTATTCTTCTAACCCCAGATCAGTCACATGTAAACAGGACTGAGGACTCACTCCTATGCCAGATCAAATGGCTTTTTGCATTGCCATTCTTCATGTGGTATCAGCACTAAACATATAGTTTTGTGGGATTTTTTGAACAAATATTATAAGGGCAATCTTCTTAGCACCAAGGTGTCCCACATTAAAGGTTTTCTGTGCCCTCTCAGATGCAATAGCTCAATATCATTAGTAATCAGAAATCAGGAAAACACCTGGAAGCCAGAAATGCTCAATAGCTGAGGTTTGGACCACTGGTTTGGTCCATCCTCATTTGGACCTCTATTTTAGTGAAAATACATGCTAAAAATAATGATTATAAAAATATCACTGAGAGCTGTCAAATGGAATCTTTTGTGCAGATTACAAAGGTATTTCCTTCCTCTAGGCCATATGTCCACAGAAGGATGGGGTTGTTGTTAGGCTTGCCAATGAGTACAAGCCGATGATATCTTTGGTGGAAGAACACCACCAGCAAGACAAGACTACAACACATCCTTACTAGTGTCAACACAGTGCCAGGGAGGCTGCATTAAACTGCACTGGTTAAGGCTCTAGCTTTGTGGTTTTTTACTTTAACAATAACAGAAAACCTGCACAAAAAAGTTAGGTGCAAAATTTTCCTAACCTTTTCCTTTAAGGAAAAATAGTAGTGACATTTTTAACCAAGCTTTGCCAGGACAAAAGTAGACAATTTTAACCCCTCCAGCCTTCATACACAGAAACAGATTTGCCCCCCATGCACACATCAGTGTATCTTTGTGAACTGAGTAGAAATGAAAGCAGAATTTGACTCTATGTAATGAAATTTATCTTTTCCTCAAAAAAAAAAAAGTCTGTCAGGTTACAAATGCAAACTCTGTCTAGTTAATTTTCCTTTCATTTTATTTCTTTCCTGTTCTCCTCCCCCCCTCCCTTTTTTTTTTCTCTCTCTCTCTCTTAAGCAGAATGAAAAGAGTTCTTTAACCAAACAAATGTAAATACGTAAGTGGTAGGGATTTTTTTAAAAGTATGTTTTTCAGTTCATCTAACAAAGACATATCTGTCTGCTCGAATGATTCCTTACTGAATATGAATGAGAAGCCCTTTAATGAGGTACGGTAATTAAGCTCTGGCAAGCCCCCCTAGCCCCCTGTCAGCAGCTTCCCAGGCAAACAGCCATTGAATCCGATGATTGACAAACCAGACGCTGGACATGTACTGTAGCTCATAGGGAACAATGGGCTGGGGGGCCACGGTATCTGACATACCGGGCTGTTTCAGCCCCATCAAAGGGCCAGGCTCCTGGGGTGTCCATCTTGCTGTCCTCGTGGGCCTGAGCTGCACGTTTACCTGCCAGACTCTCCTGGCTCCTCTCAAGGTGCCTGTCCTCGGCAAGTGGAGGCTGGATGTGCGCCTTGCCCGCTCCGTGTGTGGCTGTGCAGGAGCAGGTTTGCTCCTCCGGCATGCGTGTGTTGCAGTGCTCGGCTCGTAAATCTTTTTAATTGTTAAAAGTCTTTAACTATAGAATAGGATTCATTATCCATTGTGTTTGCCAAAATGCTATTTAATAAGTTGCTTGTTTTATTAACCCTGACAGAAAAGAAAACAGGGTTCTTTATCTCCAGCTGTTGGAGAAAGATACGGGATTTGTCTGAGCAGTTTTGCTTAACACATTGGAAAATTAGTGTGTTTAACAGGTTCGGGGTGACTGGCCTACAGTTGAATTGCACACCTTTCCCTTCTGTCCTGTACCCTGGATAAACAGTACCCACATCAGCAGCCTGCATATGTCTCAGAAATCATGCAGGAAGGATTGGTAAAGAAAAAAACATGAAGAAACAGCCACGACAAAAAAACCTAACAGTCCCTGTTTTTACCACCCTATAACTCTTGCTGTATGATCACTCAGCAGCCTAGATGAGAAGGATGCATCTTTGTTTTAACTGACTGTAGCCATATGGATTGGCATTATAAGGGACTGCTTGATTTCCAGGCCAAGAGGTTAATTTCCTTCCTGTATGTCATCAGTTCTATAACACATGCACGTGCAATATATTGTCCTCGTGGTCATTTGGAAATACAGGTAATGATGGCCTGGCTGTAGGCTTTGTAGAACAAACTGGAAGATTATTTGAAACATAAGATGCCAACTTGCATTTTGAAAGCACATACAGGGAGGAGAAATGTACTTTTCAGGGACGATATGGAAGAGAAGGAATAATTTAAACATTTCCTGTCTCCTAAATAACACGGAAAATATGTGCAAATATGTATATATGCAAACATTATCTGAATAAGCTGTTAGTGTCATTTGTCAAAATTGGCAATCTCCTTTTATTAAAATTGAAAGCTCACCACTCTCTCTTCGTTCCTGGATATTTTTTTTCTTCTAAAAGAAGAGATAAATCCCAGTAGTACAATTAAAACACTAGCTAAATATTACTTTGTTGGGCTTAACGATAGATTACAATGTGTGCATAATGACCCAGTTCTAGTAATATCATCTGATTTAGTAAGGAAATCAGAGTCTGCCATATGTTCACCAATAAGGTTTTAGAAATTCTTCTTCTTGTTCTTGATGTCTCAGCCAACTGCTAGCAAGGATGCTGTTTTGTCCTGAAATCATCTTGGTTTTGAGCACCAAGCACATTAAAGTCATAAGCATGTGGCTCATTTTATCATGCCACCTCTAGGAATGAGCAGGGGGTGAATTAACAACCTGCCACCTGCCTGCCCTGAGTACCTTTATGCGTGGAAGTGTTCCAGTTGCAGGCCGGTCTGAAAACTGATTTCCTGTTAACAGCCCCAGAAAGGCATACGCTGTGGCTTTGGGGATATTTTAAAACATGAAAATTAATCTTGACATTTCCCCTGAATATATTAGCACCCAATTGGCAAGATTATTTAGCTCTTATGACAAACTAGAGAGCAACATCAAAACCCAAAACAAGAAAAAATCAAAATAGGGAGCAAAGCAAGGCTCTGCTGTGCCATTTAGCAAATTTAGCAAATATGTGCCACATTATTTTCTACATTTGTTATGTATTTTCCATTTGTAGACTAATGAACTATAGTGCACTAATGAGCAATGTATCTTTACTGTGTATGGGCCAAATCCAGACAGTGACTAAATGCTTGCTGTGCACCTATAGCTACCATGGATCATAATGGAAGTTGCAGATGTTCATCATCACTCAAACTTTGATTGTCAGCTTATTTATACAAACTCTTTTTTCTTACTAACCTTCCTTAAATTTTGTCAGACCCGTGTGCGTATTAGGATCTGTCTTCCTTTGGCAGGCATACTGGACTTTGAGCGGCCACTTAGTAAGTGTCTGTCCTACCTATGTTTGACTCCCATTTTGAGACAGCAGGAACTGTGGGAGTTAACATCACCCCAAGCTAGCAATGAAGTGATCACATTGGAATATGAACTATTGATGATAGGGGTTTTTGACAGGTGACAATGATGACCTACAAACTGAACGAGTATCTTCACTGTTCCATCAATATTCTGACAAGTAGGAGATAGTTTTGTTCTTCTGTTTCATATGGTTCACTGTTTTACAAGTCTTTTTTTCAAAATTAATTCACAAGTTTAATTTTGCATACTTAAATAACATATTATCATTCCCTTCTTCCAATGACTCTCTTGATCTCCTATTTATTAGATTCACAGAGCCAAAAATCTCTTTTGGCAAAACCTAGAATAACCCCTTTGGTATTAGTGGAGTTGCAGTAACTTATTCCACCATTGAGTGTGTCCAGTATTTGTACATATATATATGTAAGCATCTTTATATATGTGTAGCATTTCATAAAAATTTATAGATCTGTTTTATCTAAAATGTTAAAGCAAATATTTGTTTTAAAGGGAGCAATGTTGTTTAACAGTTCTAATTACTTGCTTAACTTATGTCTAGACGTAGAAATCTACCCTGAAAGAGGGTAGATTTCATTTGGCTATAAGTAAGAAATTCTTTGTGATGAGGATGGTGAGACACTGGAACAGGTTGCCCAGGGAAGTTGTGGATGCCACATCCCTGGAACTGTTGAAGGTGAGGTTAGACAGGGCTTTGAACAACCTGGTCTAGTGAAAGATGTCTCTGCCATGGCAGGAGGGTGGACTAGATGATCATTAAAAAGTCCTTTCCAACCCAAACCATTCTGTGATTCATTCTGTGATACTATGTGATGTAAGGTACAAACAGAAAGTACTACATAGTAATCAAATTTTTTGTTTTACCAAAGTATTGTCCTTATTTAAGGACTAGAGGAAAAGAGAGCTGGAGGTACTAAAAGCACAGTGAAAATATCTTTTATCTGAACGTTTCATTTGTTTCCATTTTGAAATTGCAGCACTCAGTCCAGAGCTATCAGCAAGCAAAGAGAGTACTCACTGGTTATTACATGTCTTTCTCCATCAAGATAGTTGTATGAAATGCTTAGCTAATTTTTTACAGATCTCTCTAGCACATTGTGGACAGTTAAAGATTCCAGTTAGACTGAAGTAAAATTAGCTGCTACAGCTTTTGGATCCCAAAGCTTTTCATGTCATTGTCTGCTGACTGCAGTAGCATAAGACTGGGTGGACAGTTAGTGCACTTATCCTCTTTGCATACCCTACTTCCTGGACTTCTTCCTGAGTATCCATCATTGATAACCAATGGAGACAGGCTATTTCAGACTGGGAATACAGTTAGTGTCTTTGTATAGTCCTTGAAATGGTGGACTAAATCAGTGCAAATACACCTATTTAATATGATAAAACCAAGATATTTCTCTAGCAAACTCATGAAGAGCAATCATTTCAAGATGTATTCTTAATTTGGGTTGTTTTTTATTCTATGAGCCTCTTAAACAAAAATACGTTAATTTATTGATATTAACAAATGCAAACATTAATTTCTATATGCTTTGTGTTAAGAAGGAAAGACAACACTGAACTCTAAGAATGTGGACCCCTAACACAGTACCTGGGGATGTGTTTTTTAAAAAAAGAGGAGATTATTAATAATAATAATAATAAAATAGGGCTTCAAAAATATTTTGTAATCAGATATAGGAAGAAAGTTAAAACCAAGTCTGCAAATCTCCATTCTTCCAGTAAGCTGGACCTTCTTTTCCTGCCAGGTTGTCTTTCTTTTTTTTTTTTTTTTTTCTCTCTTTACAGCTCCACACACCTGTCCCTGTTGTCTAATACACTAATGTTTTGCTGGCCTCTTCTTTTTCATGTCTCTGCAGTTGCCATCCAAATACCAGAACCTCTTCCTGTTGGTTATCTTTCTCTCTCCTTTCCAGTAGATGGTTACTAGGTTTATTTCAAAGGCCAATTAGTCATTAGTTAAATTTTAAGGGTTTTATTGTTAGGCTAATGTTTGTATCTTCAGACCCATGGTCAGTTATCAGGACTTCACCATGGAGGTATGATAATGAAAAGAGAGTCCCATCTCTGAAGATCTTGCAGAGTAAGCCATATAATGAAGACAGGAACAGCAAAGTAACAGGGAAATTATGATTTGCGTTATTGTCCAGTTTTTGTAACAGGAGGGGATTGACTGAAGAACCTGGTGCGCGTGAGACTGTCTTCCATTACAAGCGACAGCAGTATGCCTACCACACACTTCTTCGTGCCTAGATCCCTGAATCAAGCCACTGAGCAGCAAGCGGTACAGAGGCATTGCCACAGAGCTGTGTCTGAGCTCATGAGCCCTGCAGAGTGAAATAAACTAGAAGCTACTGACATAAAACTTAGACCCAATTTTTCAGTTCTGGAAGTTGCTTTATTTGTATAGCCTAATAAAACTAGTAGTAGGCATTCTCCTTGCCCTTAAGGTAAATGTTGTGACTGCAATGTAGTGTAAAGATAGCCATGCTAGCTTTAAACTGGCTAGTCAAGACATTGCTAGCAACCTAACGAGGAATCAACATGAGCCAATTCACTGAGTATTTACTTTGCTTCTGAGATGGCTTTTGCAGATTGTACAGATGTAGCACAGCTAGGCTGCTGTTGTCACCCTTATTACTTTAATGCTAGAAGGTGGCTATGGCAGAGGCAGGGCCAGATAGCTCAGAAGGAAGTTCTGAGATATTCAGAGCAGAAACAGAGGAAACCTGCCAGGAGTCACTGAGGAACGTACTGTCACTGACTCTCCTCTGGGGCATTAGTACATGGGATGCTCCCCATGAGGAAAGGCTGAAAGGCAGTGGCCTGGCTCTGGAGCTCCAGTGGTGGTGGGCTCCTCAGTACCACTCCATCCACTAGGCCTATCCCCACCTCAACCAAATGCTCTCCTTTGCTCCTGTCAGCACTCTGGCCATGCAACAGCCCAGAATATATTTCCCTCTGTCCTTTTGAGAGCGGTCCATAGCTTGAGAAGTCCTACAGACTCTATTTTCCTCTGCTGTCCTTACCAGGAACCAGCTGGTTTTCCCAGTTGCCAAGCTAGTTTCTTCAGAACTTGCATTTCTCAAAGGCTTGAGCAGACCCATACCTTATCACTGCACTGTCTGCATATCAACTATACCTGGCCAGAACTGATGGAAAATTTCTAAGCACTTCAACAAACAGTTTTCTGTGATAGCCCAGATAATAAAGCTCCTCTTCCAGTTTCTTATTTCATGAGTCCTCTATGTTGAAATACTTCAAAAAGGCTTTTCTTATCTTGTGCTTCACTGAAGTCACTTTCTTGAAGGTATATGATTATAGAAATTATAATCAAAAACTTGGTAATTGCTTTTTACTTTATAGGGACAGCACTGATTTTATTTTCCTCTGGCAGTGAAGTATTATTAAAAGTTGTTTGATTTGATTTTTTTCTTGCACTTTTAAAAATTTCAGCAAATGCTCAGTTAAGTAGTTTGTTTGCTTTCTGCTGAAACAAACATCTCACCAAACTCATTAAGGGAAACCCTGAAGGTGGATGTGCTTTTTTAATTTGTTCACTACGGAGCCACAGTTTTTGTTGGATTTTGGAGAGTTGACTGATGTCAGAGGGTAGGTCCTCATTTTAAAACCTTGAAATCCTTTGCACAGACAGCTGTTTTAGCTAATGTAAATTGATAGACAAATGTAAATTCCTCATGGGAGGCTTGGCAGAGCCTTGACAGGAGTAACCAGATAATCAGATTGCAAATCCACTGCATGTAGAGAGCACTGTGAGCACAAGAGCCTCTTCAGAGCAAACCGTTTGTTTGCTGTTCCAAGGTATGTATTCTGAGGTCTTCGAGGGGAGGTGCACAGTCTCTGCTTTTTTGCTCAAGTGGAGCTTTGCAGTATGGGTGACGAAGACTGTTGTATAAAAGACGTTGAGACTATATGTGGCAGAGAATTTGGTAGAACTGTTGTGTGTAAAAAATTTGCCCAACTTTCTTAGAAAGTAATTCAGAAGTTAATAAATTTAATGTCCATCTGCCCTGAGTTTCTCTGCTTATTGTAATATCTCTGATGTTTTACAAATTCTGTATCCAGCTCTATAGGAGTTGTTTCTCTCTCTCCCTCTCCTTCTCTTTTTTACTTCTCAGTCAGTAAACTATGATGTATGTGTCTCTCCCTGAATAACGTTATTATATGATGCTGCTGGAGCCCTGAATAGCTTGGCTGTGGACTGCTGAACCCTTTGAATGTAATTGTTTTAACACCATGAAATGAAGTAATGCATAAAATTGATAATAAACGGATATCTCTCTGCCTCTGCATGCAAATGAGCACTTAGCACCAGGGCACAGATGCCACCATTGTTTCCCCCCTGAAAATGACAAAGTAAGTGAAAATATCTACCAAGAGCTTAGAAAGTACGGTAGCTGCATTTTCATTATATTTTAGAATTTCACAGACTTGGGAAAGCAAACTCTCCTGCCAACATTCAGAAAGGGGCTGGATAATGCCTGCCTGTAGTACACTGGAACATACAGCGAAGCAAGGTTTTGTTGATTTTTTTGGAAGATAAAGAATATAGTTATTAGTGATTCTCTTCCACTTTCGTGTTTTCAATTTTACAATCTCATTTTTGTTTTTGGAACAAAGACTGTATTTTTTATCTCAGTGTCTTGCCTCCTCCTCCACCTCCTCTAAAAAGTACAGCTAGAATCAATGTGTAATACCCGTTAATCTGCAGTGCATATTAAACAGGCACATTTGGAATACCTTGGGTCTGGCTGCAGCTTTGGGTTTAACCTTTCGTTGTTTTCTAATTTATACTTTTAGTTAATAAATAAATCCAGGAACTAAAATTATTACTTTTTTTTTAGAAATGTTGTTCAGGCTTGGCTTCTTTCTCCTTCTGCTTTAACGAAAGGGCAGAAATCCATAAAAGAGGGGTATTATTTTATGGATTAATCCTTCCATTTTCAAACATCCACTATATTGCTGTTCATTTCACAAAGAGATCTTACTTAGGAAGGAAGGTCTAAATTTGCTTGTCTCATTTTTTACCTTTGCTCCTAGGTTAGCTGTTTGAAGTTTCTTATTATGTGATTCAAACATGTTTACAAAGCCTTAAATAGAATATATGACATATTCATATTTGAAACCATCATGGTTTTCACTGAGGTTTCCTAAGAGTGCAAAATTAACTTTGCACTCATCTTCTAGCTTTATGGTCAAATTATCACTTCAGTCAGTGTCCAAAGCTTTGTTGAAGTTCAGACATATGACATTTGTTGATTCTGCCACATCTGAATGTCTGCTGCCTGTTCATAGAGGACTGTCTCCTTTTTCATTTTCCCTTTTTTCTTTTTACACATTGCTTGATTCCTTGCTCCAATATTCTGTAATTTCATGTCTACCCCTTCCTCTCCTCTGTCACCTCCTTCCCCTGCACCCCAGTAGCTCTGCTCCAGTTTGGAGCCTCACCCTCATCAGTAAGTTCTCAGGATAGCCCCCTGTCTGTGCAAAGAGCACTTCCACCTCTTTGTGAGGTACCCAAGGATGACTTTTTTTAAACATAGTTGATTTAAAAAGTCAAACTTAAATAAAAGTTTCATTTTCTGTTAATTTAATTCAGTCCAAGTGTAAGCTATTACTGAGAAGGCCGGTCCCAGCACCTGGCCTTTATTCCTAGCTGCATGTCCCAAGTGTGTCTCCCGTGTTAGATCTGGCAACTGTGTGGCAAGTCAGATCAGTGTGTTGCACTGACAGAACCCTCCTTTTTTTTTTCACGTTTTCTTTTGGCACATTAAGATTTTTTTTGTCGGGTCATGAGCTGACCCGACTCACTCGTAGTGTCACCATTGCCAGACCTCACGCAAGGGAAGTGGCAGAAGAGTGTAAGCAGGGCTGGGGCAGAGAGGGGCCACTCTTGCCCACAGTAGCCTGCCTTTCATCAGGTTTAGTAATGTGATGCAGTACCCTAAATTCTCATTAGTTTGTGCTCTCTCTGGTTCAAGCTGAAGACCCTTTACTGATGCTATTCAACACTTTAGTAATCTGTCCTTTCAGTTTGCTTCCTGCCTGTATTTCAAGTCAATGAAGTTTTAGCTAAGCCGGTGTTTTTTTGTATTTTCTGTCATTCCTTTTCACTCGTATACTTGGCACTGATATGATTGTGTTCAGTTTTTCAACTCTGCTATCTTAAACTCGCATTATTAATTCTCCAAGTTTTTTAATTGGTATTCTTGAAAATCATAATTTTTATTTTACTTATATCTGTTCTTCACTTTCTAATAATCACAGAGAACATTTCATGGTCTCTCCTACCTATTTCGCCTTTCTTCTTCATATTCTCGACAATTTCTTCCCCATCATTTAGAATCATCATTAAAAAGTCTTCCTCTCCAAATGCCTTCTCCTTATGAATCAAAAAAGCTACCACAAATGGTACAAAACTGTCTTACCCATTAACTCTTATCCTGACAGATACATGGGTGGTTGAGATACCCCCTTAACACTGAGGCCAGAGACTTGGGTTATTCTGGTTGATACTCACAAAAAGGTTTGTCCAGTCATCTGTGCTGTATCCCTTGTCCCAGCAGCAAACTGGTTTGTAGTAGCACACACTCCTTTGTAGTCACTGCCAGCAGACTTTCAGCAATTCTCTCTGTCTACAATATGGATAGCTTTTTCTCACCTTATCCTTCCTGAACAAATTATATTCTTCCATATTTATAGATAGATCATGATAAAAAAAATACCAACACTCCATTTTACTAATATTTTAATCACTTAGGAAAACGTCTGGATCCTCCCGTTTATATCCCCTGTTCTTGTACCAGTATATAGACATCTGCTCAGTGGGATTGTCTAGCCCTCCACATTTTGTTTCACCTCTGCGCTATTAAGCTTGTCCTCCTTGAGTTACTTAGGCCTTCTGAAGTGACTGTTGTTTTATTTCAGCTTTTCGCACAAGTCCACAGTTTGATTCTAATTTGCAGTCTTCACCTGGTTAGCAAGTGATAAACAATAATACACGTGTCCATCTTCACAAGGATTTGACACTTGATGAACATCATGAAAGTGTTTATCAGAAGTGGATATTTTCACTAAAATATTATCAGTGTTCTGAAATACATCTACCTAGCAGTGAAACAATAGACAACATTATTTCCCATTTAGAAGCATAAAAAAATATTTAGTTAAACTGTACTGGTTTTGAAGTTGGTGGATGAAGCATTATAGCATTATTTTTAAATTTAATTTTTAATTTTGCTATATCATAGGCATTTCTATGTATACATGTATGTCACGTCCAGCGCAGTCCTCTCAATGCAGAGTGAGAAATTTGTCTCATGAGAAACCTATAGAGAATCCTAATTCTGGACTTAAAATTAGATCAGGTTTCCACATCCTTTCAATTCCAAGAATCACTGATCAAAGGGAAGAAAGACAGCCTATTAATAAGTTGTTTTCAGTGTAGAATGTTTAACGGAAACCCAGGATCTAATAAGAATAATTAGCAAAAAAGGTATTTGATAGGAGTTCTTTAAATATCCCAATTTATTCTTAAATACCAAGGATGGGAGAAAAAAAGTAAACACATATCTTCCAATAAGGAGTTCAGAAAATATACACAGTGAACAGATACTAAAGTCACTTTATGAAGTGTTTAAGTAACATACAAATAACAAATCCCTGAACCATACAAATCTCATGTCATGTTTAGTGTGGCTATGAGTAAACGTAGTTGATTTACACTGCAACATAAAAATCATGAGATGCTTTATGCATGGCTTTGATATAGAACTCAGTGAAATGTGGCACATTTTCTTTGAAATCCTGTTGTTTGCTCAAACTTGACCCTCCATGTAAAACTGAGGAACATAAAGAAATCATTGGCACTAAACCAGAGAACAATGTATACATATATATATTCCACTTCTTCCCATCTCACCCCACCTGCTCAGTAAATATAATTCTCCTGTCAAAGTGAAACTATTGTCTTATGATAAGACCGTCTGGACATCTTCTCAAATAATGGTCTAAGAGTCTATCCAAACACTAGTTAAATCAGTAGGCTGTTTTCTCTGCTTTCTCAGTACCACAGTTGTGGATTTGACATGAGAATCCCTTCACACTATTGTAATCACCCTCCACTTTAATGTAGAAATAGTATCACCAGTTCTGATAAAATGAGAACAGAATGATTTTAAACTCAAATCGCAACTGAAAAGTTATTAAGCTAAAAAATAGACTTTGTCTTTATGTTGTTTTCCAAATATACACACCTTCAACCCCTTGTTTGCACAGTGATACCAAATTGTTGCCTCAATCAAAACTGTTGCAACAGTATATTTAGCAACATTGAAGTAGAGAATTACTACACATCTAACAAAGTTCAGTTTTACAAATTTTCATGGAGTATTTACCGAACAGTCAATGATTTGAGCTTTGCTTCATTATGAACTCCACAATAAGATACATTCTTCAGTTTACCTTCTCACTGGCATCGTTCAGGTCTTCCTTAGAGATTATATTTGAGAAACAAACAAATACTGTTGGCAGCCCATGGACTTGTATGCCATCAGTGATAACAATACTTCCTTTGTCTGACTTGGGTGTATGTTTATAAGCTCTTTGGGTTCTCTTTACTTTGCACACACACAACACCAAGCATGAAGAGCTTCTGCCTCAGTGAGACTATAAATTAAGATCTCATCCTCAGCTACTACAGATTGTAAAAGTAGCTCAATTTTAAGGAATTATGGTTTCTTTCAATGTGACTTTGAAAGAATCTTGAATTCAGATGGATTGAGGTGGTTATTAGACGTATTCTCAGGCATACAAAATTCTATGCTCAGGGATGTAATTATATAGGTTGAAGGGTTCAAAAGCAGAGGTGTGTTACAAGCTCTGCTTGCAGTTATTCCTATACTGCAAAAGAAAGTAGAAGGCTGAAAAATGAAGTAATGTGCTCAGTCTTTATCCACTATGCCTACTTGACTCAGAAGCCTAATGAAATCTACGCATATTCATAAAGAGCCGAAGACTGAGACAAAAAATAGTAGAGAACAAGAATAACTCAAACTAAGGAACAGTGATGCCTATTGTCTTTCCTAGTCTTACGTTCTGCAGATCTGTCTGCAGAATGAGAATGATGAGAATACAAATAGTAACACCTTGTCTTCTTGTACCTTTTGTCTCTTGTTATATGTTTAAGCCTTCATAAACTCACAGTATGCCAGCACCTCCCCTCTATGGATTTTTAAAAGCTGTGGAGATACTTACAAAAAACTTTAACATTCTTGGGCAAATGGTAGGGAGAATTTTCAAAACAACTTAAGGGAGCTGGTGTCCCAACCCTCCCAAAAGTAGTTTCAGCTAATATTACTTTACATTCATGTTACTTCAGAGTATTTTCAGGAGCTTAAAATGTAGGTATTCTCTACTCTATCAGTGATCTAGTAGGTGTCAGTTCAGCTACTACCATTGATTAGCCAGAAAACATGTTGGTATTTCTAAGAACAGATTTTGCTCTTTTTGAGACTAGTGTCTAAAAACTGCAGGTGCAGTGACCTGTTTTAGTCTTCTCCAGGGTGCTGTGTATTATGCCTTGACAAATAACCCTGTATTAATCCTAACTGAAAGTATACACTTAACTGAGGCACCAGGGAAAGGAGGCTAGTTTTGCTAACCTATGACCATATAGAGAGATTCACATTGCAAAACAATTATTCAGCCAAAATAGGATCTGACTTGCCTATAGGAAATATAGAGCTCTCTTTGTCCATTGGCTGCAGGAGTCTGTGGCAAATGGACTCTCAATTTGGGCATCTAATTCAAGTGCTTAGATAGGGTTCATCTATGCCACAGCACCAAGGTCTCTCCTTCTCTTACAGTCTCTGTGCTATCTAGCCACTTACTGTCCTGGTTTCCTCTATACCTGATCAAAGAGCATGGACTTTCAAAGTTGATCACCTTGTTTCTGGCAGATGAGCCCAAACAACTGACACTTCCCTCTCATGACTGTGGTTCTTTTGCATTACCTGTTCTACCTAATGCATTACCTTTGGTTCAATTCAATTTTGTTTAAATCATGTTTTACTAAAGTAGTAAGTCAGACATGTTGCGCTTTGGCTTCGCTCCTCCACTATTGACATCAGTAGGAAAAGCAGCATTAGGTCAATGCTTATCACTCTTCGTAGATTTTTATGGCCAAAAAAGGTCATTGTGATCATCTTTTCTGACCTGCTGTATAATATTAGCCTGTAGCATCTCACAAAGTAAACCATGCATCAAAGCTCATACCCTGTTACAATCAACGGGTATTCTGTCATTCCCTTTAAAGAAAGCATGTTCAAGCCTCAAGAGTAATTTTGTTTTTAAGAATTTGAGTGACAAAGAAACTCTCACACCTTTTGCAGAACTAGTTTACTTGTTTCTGGAAATCCTTCTCTAGAAATCTTGCTTAAACAATGATCTTAACCTGAAGATGCCAGATAAATTAAGCTCATGTGAAAACACTTTACGGTCAAGTGAATTCAGTTCATTACACGAAAGCTCTATCTAAATCCCAGGAATTTTATTGCATGCCAGTGTGGCCAGTAGGTTGAGGGAGGTCACCCTCCCCCTCTACTTGGCACTGGTGAGGTCACAACTGGAATACTGTGTCCATTTCTGGGCTCCCCAGCTCAAGCGGGACAGGCAACTACCGGAGAGAGTCCAGTGTAGGGCAACAAAGATGACTGGGGGATTGGAGCACCTCCCTTATGAGGAAAGGCTGAGAGAGCTGGGACTCTTTAGCCTGGAGAAGAGAAGGCTGAGGGGAGACCTTATTCCTGCTTATAAGTATCTAAAGGGCGGGCTGAAGCAGGATGGAGCCAGACTCTTTTCAGTGGTTCCCAGTGACAGGACAAGGGGCAACGGGCACAAGTTGGAACAACGGAAGTTCCATTCAAACCTAAGAAAAAACTTCTTTACGGTGAGGGTGACAGAGCACTGGAAGAGGCTGCCCAGGGAGGTTGTGGAGTCCCCTTCTCTGGAGATTTTTAAGACCCGCCTGGATGCAGTCCTGAGTAATGTGTTCTAGGCATTCCTGCGTCAGCAGGGGAGTTGGACTAGGTGATCTCTAGAGGTCCCTTCCAACTCTGAAACTCCGTGATTCCGTGATATGCATTAACTAACATTTTCTTAGATAGGTGCTTTTGATTAAGCCTTCTTGAAACAGAAATAAGTTCAAAGTGCTAAGAATATACAAACTTTTCTGAATGTAGAAGTAGTGAGCTTTACAGCCATAACAGTCTATAAGATGCACAGTTTTTAGAGAGCAGTAGCATCTTTTTTTACTTAGAACATGTAGTTGGAAAAGAAGGTGCCAGGTGCAGAAGCTGAGTCCTGAGGCCTGGTAAAGGGCTTGTAAATGCTTATATTTGCAAACTGGGTTAGCTGATAAAGCAAAAGACATTAGTTCCTCTCAGAAACAAGAAGTCTCAGATGGTAGATTTTTACCCATATCCTCACTACACCAAAAAGGATGACTTGCTAGTAATGTTTGCAACTCCTTATACACTCATTTATACTAAGATTCTGGCTACTGGATCTCAGCTACCTTGTAAGTCAGAAACATGGGTAGTTGCAATCACAATTCTTCCTTAGAATAATTAAGAATCAGAACGTGTAGTGGACTGTGATTTTTTTTTTTTTTTATTTTGGAGACCAGAGTGGAGAATTCTTTAGAAAATAGAAACTTGCATTCTGTACTTGCATTTCTTTTTCTTTCTCCCACACAGGTATTTCAGGGGAGTCTCATTTCAAGCATTGCATTTTAGAAGGAAAATTCACGGGAAAACACAGAGTTTATTGTCCAGATCTTCAGTTTGGAGGTAACTGAAGTGATTACGTATTTTCAGCTGGGAATCAACTTTAGGCTGCTAGTTTGCTAGATTGCTTACTGGAGCAATTAATACCATCTTCTGTCATCCAGCAGCTGACTACCTGGCAAGTTCATGGAGAATGGTAGACTCTCGTTTAGCCCCTACCTCTGCCTAAAGTGCCTGATGCTACAGAAAATTGCCATAATCATGAGGTTTTCAGGATTTATTCCTCTCGGTCTTCACTGTTGGTGTCAATTCAGGTTGTCCAAATAACCATTCATTGCTACTCATCTCTCCTGCCTCCCAGGTGACTTTTAGAACAGGGAATCAATTTTCCTCTCAAACTCAGGGCAATGTTTAAAGTGGTGGGCCTTTGTTCAAATCCTTCTGTGAACCAAACAGGCAGCAGACAAGGATTACGTTCTCCATCTTCAGTGCCTAGACACCACACTAGAAGCTCTTCATACACTGGATATACAATTCTTCCACTATCATTAAGATAGTGGGATGAAAGAGGAAGGTGCTGGGCCTGGTAGCAGGATAATCTGTTGTGAAAAGCACCTCAGCTGGCTTCTCCAGTGGTTGCTTTATTTCTACAGATAAAATAACTTCAACAAGCAGACTGAGAGCTTCCTCTCTGCCTTCCCTTTCTTGCATGCCCAATCCATCAGCAGATAGTGTGGTTCCTGGGCAGGAGCAGGGAATGTGGTTTCCAGGTACCTCAGGCAGGGAACAAGGCTGAAGCCAGATTTCCTGCAATGCTGCTGAGCTATGGGGTAACACACAGTAAAATTTGATTTGGGGAGGGGAAAAAATGAAGCAAAAATGTACTTTGTGTGGTTTAATTTTTATTAGCCAAACTAAGGCATCTACTAATCACCTCATCTTATGCCTAAGTCTACAGTGGACTGGCTGGGTCAGAGGTTGCAGTGGTGCACCCTTTGCGTCACTGCAGGAAGTCTCTTAAAGTACCTACTTTCTCTGAAGATTTATCAGCAAAACTGTTACTAGAATTAGGGTTCCTTGCTTGTCTAGACTCTTAATTTTCATCACTATAATAAGTAATCTTGTTTAAAATAAATAAAACTGCTTTCCCCTCCTATTTGTACTATCCAAAATGAAATCGTTTCAGGGTATCACCTGTATGTGCTTAAACATACTTTAAACTGTTGCGACTTTTGAATTTTGTGATTAAATGTAATTGTGATTGATTACCTACTGCCAGTCTCACCTGACTTCTAGCACTCTCATAGAAATTAAAGCTTTCATCTCAACAAGAATTACCAGTTAAAATAATTTGTAATAAGCAACACTTTCCCCTTATGTATATTCAGTAATTCTAAGAGAAGGACATTTTATTGAATGCACTTGATGCATAACTGTAATGGAAAAAAGGGAGGCAGAGCCTACTAAATTTTCAGCTCTGGAAGGAGATGGATTCAGTCCCACTGTATGTTGTTTAATACACAACTCATTCCATTCAGTGTAATAATAAAAATGTTCTCTTCCAGTGAGAACTATTTTCTTCTTGACCTCAAGAAGAGTGTAGACTTTCTTCGTTCACTAAAAATAAATGTCAAAGTAAGATTATGTATAAACGTGTTTATAGCTGATTACTTCATTTTCTCATAAAATCATATGTACAGTTTTAAACCACCTATGTCATTGGTGACATGTACAATCACAATTCTAATGACATATGACAGACTTTCCCTCTTCCCCCCTCCTCTTAGCCCTATGCAAAAAGTCTTGATTAATTCCTACAGCTATGAGGGGAAGAAAGAGGGGGAGATCATTGCACGTGGGGGCAGCTGTATTTCAAGGACTGTTTCATCTTTAGGGAAGACAGAGTTTAGTCCAGTTTCCCTAAGCCCACTTCATAGCCATAGCAAATGTAGAGAAGTTCACTTTGCATTATTCAAAAAAATAATTACTTTAATGCTTTTGGCAGGGTTCTTATGAATAGATGTGAGACCTAAATTTAAAAAATAATCTACTTATACATATAGGTACTATAGCAGTACTGGAAAATAAACCCTATATTCATCTGATGCCTCCAGCCTCTATTCCGCTAAACAGCCAGAGGGACCTGTGTTCTGTCATGATTGCTGAGCCTATAGTAGTTAAATGGGACATGAAGCTCTTTGAAAATCTAACTCTGGACTTGTGCATGCAGATCCTGAAAATCTGGATCATTCTTAATCTAAGCAGCGTGCTTATACTCCTGACTGGAGCAAGCAAGGTTGTTTCCATCGTGTTCAGTCTTGCTCTACACTGAAGTCACTGTTGGATCAAAGAGATGCCTCTCAAATGACCAGAGTTCCTGAATTAGTGCTTTGGCTCATGTATCAAGACTTGGAGTTGAAGGTCCATAATGTTCACTGCGCTTTAGGAAAAAAGAGGTAGTATCTAAGTAATTAACTTCGGCTTTCTTTTCCTAGGTGCACACCCTGTACAAGTGGTGCATTGGTATTTCAAACTGATATATACTTTTCTGGTGACATCTCCAAACTCTGCCCCATATACACAGTATGCTGCTTGAAGAGGTAAGACAAGACCTTCTTTTTTCTATAAAACCATCTTAAAACTTTGTTTCTGAGCCATGTCTTCGTTTTGTTTTGCTTTCTGTTGTTTACAGACTTTAACATTTACTCTAACCAGTACAAGACTGTGAGGGTAAACACATCTACAGTATATTTTTTTTAATCTTTCTCCATCTGAGGAGGTCTGTTTATATAAATTTCTTTTCTATGAAAAGTTTTTAAAATGTTTTAACTTATACTGATCCAGGCAAGGTTAAGAGCTTCCGTGGAAAGAAAGATACACGCTAAAGGAGTACTCGGAGCACCAGAATATTTACTGTAAGTGCCTTAACACAGACAGGCAGTAACTCACATTCTATGTCTAAACGAGATCGGAAGAGCATGGTCTTTGTGCAATTGGGTATAATGAGTACTACGTGGTTCTTCCTTTCCAAACTCCATTTCAAAGCAGCTGAACACAGAGGCGCAGAAGAAACAGAATACACTTCTTAGGATGCATTGGCTAGTAAGTACATCTGGGCTGGGTTTAGAGGACTCATCGTTTCCTGCTGATACAGGTTGACTTCTGTGGTCTCTTTAGCAACAGGAATGTACAAGAAGACATGACTTTCATGGACCACTCCATGGTTTGAACATTTGTTGTACTTTCAAACAACGGAGGTACTCAGAACAGGTAAGTGTTGCGGAATTTGCCTTCAAAATTAATTAAAGTCTCTGTATAGACTTTTCAGGATGTGTGACTCTGTCATGGGACAAAGGACACAAGAGAAGGGGAGGGTGTATTGATCTTAGCTGCTTCTTTACCTCCCCCTCCCTCAGATGGGGTACAGTGGAATCAAAATAGGCTGTACACTTTGCTGAAAACACTGAGTGGCTACATACAAGGAGTTGTGACAAGTGCCTCCAAAAAGGAAAAAAAATAGTCTAGACATGGTGGTACATAAGAGAAATACAAAGTGAAAGAAGAAGAAAAGTTGTTGCCATGCAAGAGGGAGGAAGTGAAAGTGCCAGGCCTAATTTTACTTTCAGACAATTCTGCTGATCCTTCATGCCAGGGCACACTTAAAAAAATCTAACAAAGTTCAGCTTCTGAAGGATATTTCAAATCATAGATACCAGCTCATTTTGACTGCTAATTTTTGTTGGTTTGCTGTGCTTTGTCTTTGAAATCTTGTCTTGTTTCTCACTGTGGAACTCCAGCTCTTTCAGTAACTTGAGAATATTTGAAATGTGTACAAGTGCCTAAGGGTTATCATTATGCAGTTACAAAACTGAGACATAAAGAGGTAACTATGACAGTTTTTTTCACTTTGAGGGGTAAGGGGATTTTCATGGTGAGTTTTGGTTAGAGAAGTTATTTTTGAAAAATTATTTTTTTTTAAATTCAGTGAATAGATTTATTTACAAAAAAGAAGAAAGAACTTTTTAAGGGGAGGATGAGAAACTAGTTCATCTGGTTTCAGCTCTTGCATATGTGAAACTACTATGTTTCCCTCAGTAACTTGATTTAGAATAAAATCTACCTTCTGTTTGGTTATAACTATCACAGCATCCAGTCTTGATTTGAAGCAATCAGGAGATGGATAATCCACCATTTCCTTTGGTAGTTTGTTCCAACAGTTAATCATTCTCACTGTGGCTTATTTCCAATTGGAATTTGTCTGACTTCAGCTTTTAGCCATTGGTTCTTGTTATTTCTTTCTGTATTAGATTAAAGAGGCCTTTACTACCTTGTATTTTCTTCCTGTGAAGGCACTTACGTACTGTAATCAAACCACCTCTCAATTTTCTTTTTGATAAGCTAAATGGATGGAGCTCTGTAAGTCTTCCACTGTAAAACAATTCCTTCAGGCCTCAAATAAGTTTTGTGGCTTTTTATCTCACCCTCTCCAATTTTTCAATATACTTTTTAGAAAGTGGGCACAAGCTAGGTGTGCAATATCTCTGTCTCGTCCTCTAGAGACATGATCCTAGTTGCCCTCATGTCTCCGCTGTTTATTCACTCAACAATCAGATCAACTTTTTTCCACAGAATCAAAACAGAAGCTCATTGAGTTGTGTGCTCACCATATCATCTGTACCCTTTTTAGAGTAACTTCTTAAAAAAACATTGTCCCACATTTCTGTTTGCTACATATTTCACTTGGAATTGGCTGTATTACAAGCTGGACCTAGAATGCCAATGGATTCAAGTCATTCATTCTAAAGGCCAGCTAGCCAGCCTCCTCACTTACTGTTTTGCCAGACTTTCTGCTATCCCCAAATTTTAACCACAGAAAGATTTCCACAAATATGCCACTCTTCAAAACACTGCAAGGACCTCACACTTGGTCAATTCCTCATGCTCTGAATATGCACTTTGATTAAGGTGCTTGGCCAAATTCTGTATTAGATTTGCTCAGAGTAAAAAGTTAGGTTCCCTACAAAAAGTAACATACAACTAAGTAGATACAACTAAATATCAGGCCTTAATCCCCAGTATCCTTATTTTCTATACTGAAGTCTATATTCTGCTAATTGGTTTTTTATGTTTTTCCTCTATTTTGCCACTGTTACTACCCTGTTGTAGTAGATGCTTTCACCCTGCTATTAAAATAAGATGGGCTTTTCCTATACTGATGGCCATGGAAGGTGGGAGATTCTTGGCCTTCTGATAAAGCCTGCTTTTCAAATTTTGTTCACATTTTTTCTACCTGTATTTCAAATCCCCTTTTCTCCTGGTAATGTCAATCTTAACTGTAGGAGAAAAACGACACATCACTATGCAGTGCCCTCACCTCTCACTACCATGTTAAAAGAAAGCTACAAAACACTGAAGGTAAAATCTTGTTCCTTCTTCAGTAGGCCTTACAAGTACATCAACAGAGGTAAACTACTGAGTCTGGTCTTTGCAAATGCTATGCTGACTCACTGTCATTGCTTTATGTGCTCTTCTTATGACTTTCATTTACCCACCTTTCACTTGGGTTTTCTCCCCATTACATTACCCTGTCAACAATAATTGAGGTATAACAACTTCAGTGCAGGAGCACCTCCTCTATATTACTGGCCAGCTGGGAGGGGATCAATGACCTGGGGTGCAGATGTGGCCTACAAGTCCCAGCTGGTCATTAAAATGGAGGAAATGGGCTGTGCTGTGTTCATTATTACTAGAATAAAATAGTTTAAAAATATTTTAAGTTTGCCTTTAGAAGTGAAGGTTTCTGTCATCTTTTGTGGCTATGCACATGTGACACTGCAGGCTTTGCTCAAAATGTTTTGTATTATTAATGGTCAATGCATTGGCGAAACAGACTGGGCCACTCCACCCCTGCCAGGTTTTTTATTAGTATGTCTTCAAGTTAGACACTTCTGTCACTGCGATGACAAAATCCATCCTTTTTCTAATGGTTTTTGTTGACTTCCCACGTGGCTAGTAATGTCATTTTTTCTTATATGTCATCCATATGAGGAAGCAGGAAGCTTTCTATAAATTTATTTTCATTGAAACTAATTGTTTCGTTCAAAAGAAAGCATGCTCATTCACAGCTGATTGGTGGTGTTTCTTCTACTTTTGTCCACTGCAATTCCCTGTCAGGCAGGTGGACGTGCTTCTTTGTCTGAACATTTGAAAATTAAAAGTCAAATTTACAAAAGCCTTTACTTATTTTTTCTCCAAAGCTCCATTTGCAGAAATTGTCATAGGAGCCCCAGTGCAAGTCAACTGGATTTAGATGTATTAGTAACTAGCTCAGATTTGGGATAGCTTTCATACCTTTGTATTTTAAAGCATTTACTGTCCTGAAAGATTTGTGGACTTTTGCTGACTGAGAACCCACTCCATGTCTAACTGCCTCTTTTATGCCTGAAGTCTTTCACTTGTGTTTCTAGCTACTAAAGGATTAAAAGACTTTTTTTGCAATGCAAAAATTATATTCTTATTTTGAAAACAAATGTCCTCTGGTTTTGCCACTGGCCAATGGAAAATGTCACCTTTGGATATGAGAGCTTTCGGTCCGTTAGGAGCATGTGTTTTCAAAAGGAAACTTGAGGTGAGAATACCAACCAACAGGGCTCTTGTTGGAGCAGATACATAAACTGTTGAATTCGTCAGCTGCATGATGGTGGTACTGGCTCAGACTGAAATCTCCAAGACTAAGAGTTGGGAAGAACTACTTTTTCTTTTGTTCTGAAGGGAGATGGTAACAAGTTCCACATCTCTCTGCATTGCCAAATAAACCTGAGAAATCACTGTATCATAGATATACAGTTAAACAGAAATAAGAATAATTACAGCCCATGTAATTATGTATGTCACACAGGCTTATGTTTGGCCTAGTTAGTTAGTCTACGCTCAGAAATGTGAACCATATGGAGCATGATACTTTTGTCTCTACAAAAATTAGTTCTGACATCTAACATGGGTTTGTTTTCTAAATCTAACCAGCCTGAACATCCCAGCTTAAATGTTGCATATGATTTGGTTTATAGAAACCCAGTAATATAATTAGAAATGGGCTCAAACCAAAATGATAGAATTGAATATTGCATACCACAAACTTGGAGAAGTTTGGATCTGGGTTTGAACTTTTCACCTTGGACCCAACTCTCACTAAACTGTAGTATAGCTGACTTCATTTTATGGGTACAAATTTGTAAAACTCACACTCTCATTCTATCACATACTTAATTTACAGTGGAAATCTGATCACAGTCACCTCTAATTATCTGATTTGCAGCAGTACTTATTGCACACAACTTATTTGCAGCACAGCTTATTACTGAAGGGCAAAAATAGGCTGTAAACCTTACAGATGCAAAATACATATAGCAGCATTTAGGAACATGCTAGGATTCAGGCTTTTGGAAAACCCTCAGACTAGTCCGGAGTTTCGCATAGCTTGTTCAATGTCAAAAACTTTTTTTTTTCTTTAATTTAAACCAACGTTTTCTTCAAGGCAGATTTAAATGAAAAGCATATTTTTCTCACTGTAGGAAATGCTGAATTAGACACCAAGTATGGAACTCTCTCCAGAAAATGGACTGGCACAGGTGGCTGGCTTTTGGTCAGGAAGATGGGTCCAATGCTTGGTGTATTTTGATCTAAACCATCTCAATATTGTAGTGCTTCTGGCTTTGTTCAATTATTTTTTTCAGTGTCCTTGCTTTCAGTGCAGCATTTGACAACTGCGCTTGCCAGGTGCAAATGAGGACAGAGTAAATTCAACTGTTTTGTTCTCTACTGGGAAGCTCTCTGATCACCCCTCCAGCCCCCTGCTTTTTTCTTACCTCTCTCCCCCTCTCTCTTCCCACATTTGAATTTCTCTGTGCTCAGCCTTTTCTTTATTGTTGCTTTGTATTGTGACTGGATTTTTTGTCCCTTCTCTTCAGTTTCACTTAACTGGAACATTAAGTAATCCTGAACTTCTGCTATGAATTCTGAACCATGCCAAGTTTTAAGTTAATTAAAAAATGAAGCAATCAAGTTAGTTTCTTCTCAGCCAGGGGATGTGATATTTTTAATAGTTTCTTGGGACTATATAGTATCATATCTCTAATTTGAAGGTATCATCTTTGGCTACCTTTTTAACTCATGACTTCTCACTAAATGCACTACACAGAAAACGTGCTGAACTTCTGCAGTTCAGTGGTCTTAGGCTGAAGTTAGATTTTAAAATTAGAAGAAGTAAAAGGCCTAATTCTCATTCATGGGAGACAAGAAAAGGATCAGGCTTTGTGCTGGTGTGGGCAACAACTTTTGAGACCCTGAAGAAATGAAAAAAATATAAATCCAACAGAGATCCAAGAAAGGACAGGGATTTTTTTTTATTTTTTTTTTTTTACCAGAGTGGTGTGTGTATGTGTGTTCTTGTGATAAAGCTGTGAAGTTTTTGGCTGCCCTTTTCTGGCTTCTGTTGTTTTCTAGGGGCTCAGTGGGATAGATAGTTTGTGCTGTGACAGGACATGCCAACAAATTGCATCACTTCTGCCTCGGTGGCCGAGGACAATGACATGCCATATGCCCATGGCAAGAAATGAATGGGGCTCATTTACACTGGCACTGGGTGCCTTCAGCCCTGTCAGTCTTCAGAGGCTATCCATGGCAAATTGGAAAGTAGCACTGGAGTAGCAGCAGCATGAAGAGATGCAGCCTGAAAAGCTTCCAGCATTCATAACTTTATGAACAACATGCAGCTTTGAAAGGCAAAAAAAAAAAATCCATGTAAGAGCCTGGATGCACTTATCCCATCACTTTGCAATTTAACATTTCATTCTCGGAAAGAAAGAGAATAACCAGTTGTTTCTCCCTGTGTGTTTTTTTGCATGCCACTAAAAAAATACAAAATAAAAAAAAAAATCTTTGAGTAAATTCCAGCTGCAAGGAGAAAACAAAAACACAGTGGGTGTCATGCTTCATGCATTCAAAATAGTTTCTCCGCTCAAACAGACTGCCGCAAAGATTTGCCCCAAAGTTGACCCCATTGCCTCTAGTTTGCACTCCAGCAACAACAAAACTCATATTTGACCTCTGACCTTCCTGGCAACACATCATTTGTTTCCATGTGTTGAAGCAAAGGATGATGGGTGATGATTAAAGAGCAATGGGTCTGTTGGCCTGAGACACTAATGAGGATGAAATGAGAAGGTCAGCGATCATCCTCACACGGCAAACTAGGACATGGAGCTAATCTGTTTGTTAATTGTCCTTTACATTTGTTTTAAGGGCAGTGGCAGAGATAGGTGGCAGTCCTATGTCTCCCTTCTTTATAATCTCTATAATTAGCCTGTGAAATAGAGTTGGGCTTGCCTGGGGAAGCCTGAAATGTGCTTTGCAAGTGGGTTATTTTATTTTATTTTATTTTATTTTATTTTATTTTATTTTATTTTATTATTCCATTTCCAGTTTGCATGAATCCAGAATTGGCCAGAAGTCACTGACTAGCAAGCGTGGAGACAGAAATCGGCCCTTTTTGTCCTTTTCCCAGAAGTGACAGTCTGTAAGCTGTGTAGCGCACACTTCCTTCTCCTGTTCTTCCCACTGGTGGATCTCTCCCTAAATGTGCTGGAGCTGCTCCTGGGGCTGGTAGGCTGCTTGGATTTCTGTGCATCTTCTCTTCTTCACCTCTCATCAGTCAATTGGCCCAGTACTGTTTATCTCAAAATTACCTAGGTCTGAAGCAAGAGCATCTGGTCTTCCCACACTGACCGTCCTGCAACTTCTGTACCCTGTCGGACTCAGCTGACATTAAACTGAGAAAGCAGAGGAGAATATCCTGCTCCCTGAACTGACGGCAAATGCACAAGCCTCTCTTGTAAAATCTCAGCAGCCACAAGTTAACAGGGAATCCTAATTAAATAAGGTATTGCTGGTATCAAAACAAATCCATCTTCAGGCTGCTGGTATTTTTGGCAGAGCCAGCACTGAAGATGTTGGATACAAACACTTTTCCATTACGAATCCATCTGATACATTCCAGTGAAAAAGGGAAGCTAATGGCTCCTGTCTCCTGTTTTGCTGATTCTTTAGAGGAAGAGAAAAGAAGCCTTTAAGTACGTGTTTTACATTTTTTGATGCTCAGTACACAATTCCTCCTTCACTTCATCAGCTGCTAACTGCTCCTGATACACAACAGCCCTATATATTATAACTTGTTTTGTCAGCTCTGCTGAGAGAATGTGCATTCCCACTTTCACGGTGGTGTCATTTTGGTAGGATTTCTTATTTTTACTTTTTAGCGGTATTCTCCCCCCTGCACGACTAATGGGTGTGTTCAGCCTCTCAGAGGGAAACAAATCTGCTAGCCAAATGGCAATCAGCTGGTGAGCTAAAGCCTGAGAGCTTTAAAGTATTTGTCTAGTGAGGAGTTTACTGCAGTGCTAATCATAACACACTCATTAATTACTCATTTGGATTAAGCAGAAGGGTCAGAGGAGCCATCTTGACAATCCATGCCTATCAGTGCCCTTTTCCTGCCAATTAGTACAGAGACAATTTCAATGGCTGCAGTCTCTGCTTTTACACCTCCAGCACCACCTGCCTTCGCCCTTTATCCTGCATAGCACATTAGCCACAACTGACAGCCAGCACATGGGCTTCAGTTTCAATGCGGCACCTTGTCAGGTACAAGCGAAGAATGGATTACAGGCTAGAAAAGAATCTGGGCTAGGCACCAGGAAAACGCTAGTCTCTACATCCTTCTCTGGGGTTTCTGAATGGGAGTCTTGAAGTGGATCTGTTTTTTCCCTCAGCCTGTGGTACAATGAAAATGGCCATTGTAGTGATGTGATTTGTGGTCGTCAAGGCTAAACAAAAGCAGAATCCCAGATGAAAGGAGATGAACAGCTGTTCTGCTGCTATAGCACACAAGGGAGAGCAAGGGTAAGAACACTGGCAGGGTGGAATGGGGGATTTCATGTCAGCTGGTTAGGTGTGTAAGTTGCAAAGAGAATGGCATACCTATCCTTGCCCTTTCCAGAACAAAAAGTATATGATTATAAGTGATGACACATTTCAATCTTGGAGGCTATCACAAAAGCTTCTGTTCAGGCACCTCTTACAGCCCTACGTCAGGAAGCTCAGCTCTCAGCTCTGTCTGGCGTTTCCAGAGTGACTCTACTGGTTGCAGTAAAATTATCCTGGAACAGTGCCAATGCAACTGTTCTTCTTTTTTCACATAAATTCTTCTTTATGATCAAAACTTTCAGATCTGTTCACAGTCTGGATGAGTTCATATTATTAGGAGAAAATAACTGGAATTTTAGGGACTCCTGATCCACCCCTTCTGCACTCCTGCAATACATACTCTGTTCTTCAGCAAATTCCAGTTTCCTTTTGAAATATATATGTTCTCAAGTTGTCTCAATACTTGATTTAAAAATGTATACAAAATTAAACTATTGACAACAGATACCCCAACCTAACTATAAATATGCCTAGATGTGTTCTCTGTTAGTGTGTTTGGTTCTTGATCTTCCCCAGCAAGCTGGTAGGCTACCGTTGCCTCTGGCCAGGTCACCAAGTCCAGGTAATTGCATACTGAACTTCTGCCCCAACCTTTTTTTTATTTAACAGGCATTGCTCAGTTCTCATGCAACTATCTCCCAGTTTGGATGGAAACTGTGATGTCTTGGATGCAACTGTTAGTAAATGATGCCAGTCTAATGGCACTTACATTCTCTTCAAACTTTCTTCTTTAGCCACTGAGGAATATCCTCTTTTTATACATTCCCTCAAAGTATTATGTAGGCTCCAAGTTTGGGTAGAGATTAACACGAGAATCCAGGATGTACAGGAAAGGACTGTATTTTACCAGTTCTGTCTTGGGGGAATCAATAGTTTTCTGTGTATAACGGAGGCAGGGGAAAACGGTCAGGACCAAAATAAACCTGTGTATATATATTTCTTTGCATGCTTTGATTAATCTCCTCTGCTTGCTGTCACACTTTTCCCTCATATTTTCCAAACCTTGAACCTGTGTGGGTGTTAGTTGTTTAAAAGCCCACCTCGTTCTTTTTCTTATCCTTCAACAATTCAGTCACCTGAAATATCTGAACAAATTAATCCCAGGGTTAAGCACCAGGGCACTGGGCCTGAAGGCATTCCTTGTGAGGTATCCTTGGCTTTGGAGTTTTCACCCCTTGGTTTCTTCTCCTGGGTTCACAAAAGGCTAAGTGTTTTAAAGTAAAGTTTCCCCTCAGAAGTGGAGAAGTAACTGGGTGATAAAACCACAGCATAAATAGAGAAGCCAGTGAAATTCCTTTGGGATGAGCTCCAAGGTTGTTGGTTTACATTATTTTCCAGGAGGACTGGTGGAGTTTTGGAAATGTACATAGATAGATGACCAAGTGATTGTTTTACTACTTTTAACTACAACTTTGATTTTAAACTTAAAACACCTCCTTCTTGGACACAAATAAAACCACAGTTAAAAAGCTGCAAAGCCAGATCATCGTGTTTTAGAAGCAAATATACTAGCAGAAAACTGCTTGCAGTATTGGCTGTGCGTTTGCTAAATACACACATACAGTTCCTTGAGGTGTCTGCAGCAGAACTATGTTGGTGCCTCTTCCTTTGGTGAAAAAAAGAGTGCCAAGCTACTTACAGGACTCAGCTAAAATTTGAATAACTGGGATTAAACCAGAAATACTTTGAAAAGCTAATGATTCAAGAACTGCAAGCAGTAAATTAATACATTTTGCAAACTAATAACTTGCCTATGGCTTTTTCAAGTAAAGGGAGGGAGATTTTTCTCTAATAAATTACTATCTGAGAACCCTTTGCTCATATCTGCATCTACCATACTCGCTGTGTCCATTCAAAGCAGTGCTTCCACTTGAACATGTACAAAAACTGCAAGTCATACAGAGAAAGCATTGCCCACTTTGTAGAAACTTTTGATAAAGGTAAATCATATGCATATGCCTATCTCATGAAGTCTCCCCCTCTGTTAATCAACAGAATATCACGTTCAAAATGAAGCTACACCTGTTCTGTGCCACACATCTCAGAGGAAATTATGGTTTAATTTCTGTAACCAGAAGTGGAGACATGTCAGAGGCACATTAAGTAAGTAATCTGCTTGTTTTCTTTGACATAAATCAACTCTATCCTTAGAAAAAAAACACACTGCAAAATATCACTTTTGCACCTTTATCTGGCAAACAGCAGGGTCACCAACTGTTATGCCTTTTTAGCAGGAAACGGAAAGAGGAAGAGAATTTGCATATCTTTGGATGTTAGCCTAAAAATACTGTTTCCTTAAATTCAGTAGTTGTTTATTAAATATTTCTACTGATCAGCCTAAACATTTTTGCAAGACATTGGCAATTAGTTCACTTAGCCGAAGCTGGAATTCAAAGGAATCAGGAATTTTACTGACAGCATGCCCTGGTAGGATTCATATGCTGGTATACTGGTAAAGGGGACTTCATCCAGTATGAAGTTAAATTAAATTGTAATCTTCCCTACCACTGCAAGATAATTCCTTAGAGATATGGGTATATATTTTTATTTGCTGTGTTTTGTTGGATGAATTTCTGTTACTAGAAAGGGGCAGTGACTTGCTGTCCTAGTCTGAGTGACACAGGACTAATTTCTTTTCTAATGCTTGGGAGAACTGTACTTTTACAAGACTCTAGTGTCTGAATTTGTGAAAATATTTACTCTATAGCCAGCTATGGTGTGTGGGTGTCAAGGTCTCAGTGTTTTCAGGCTAGCCGGGTGCAGGGATGATGAGGAGCAAGACCCGGGCACTTGACCCAAGCTGGCCAACAGGATTATTTCATACCATGAACGTCACATTCAATATAAATTAGAAAGTTTGCTGAGGAGTTTGGGCTCTCCCTTGATGGCAGCAATTCAGAGAACTCCTTGCCCCAGTGCCGGACCCCTGAGGCATTCACCTTCCTCCCGAAGCCATAGTGCTCTCAGTGTCCAACATTCACTGTCCACTGCTGGGAGTGCACAGCTTCCTACTGATATAGTTGGCTGAGTATAATCCTTGTATATTTTATATTGGTATTGGGATCACAATTGGTTCTTTAGTGTTATTAATGTTAGTTATCTAGTCTTTTTCTAATTGATTCTGTTTATATTTCAACCCCTGGCTTTCCTTCCTGATTCCCCTTCCTGGGTGGGGAGGGGTCATCAGGTGATAGAATAGTTGTCTAAACGACATAAATTGTTGTGTGTTTCTCAAAGCATAACACTTGCATATCTGACATAGGGTGAAGTAGGGCTTCTAGGTCCCAGATACTCAGCTACTGCCAACCCTGGAGATATCTGGACTCATAAGGTGCTTAAAGAGCTCCTCACCTGCCTGGAGTTCAAGTGTGGGCCCAGGTGATTGCAACCTGAGCATCTTGGTGCCTGGCTCGCACCTTAAGGCCAAGCAGTCATTTAACAATGTACAAAAGTGGTTCCAGGAGTGCAGCCCTTTCCTAAAAGAAAACACTTGACCGTGATTTTCCTGTTTCTCTCGGACTCAGTGGATTATTTGCTGTGTAGTTGCATAGCACTCACAGGAAAGATACTCCTTTTCACTCCTCCATAAACTATTTAACCTTGAAGAAGTGCAAGGTGTGCACTTTAAGCTTCTCAGGCTTTGGTGGGACTTGAACCTGTCTCTACCCTATTCTACGTAAGACATTCTGACCATGAGCACATGAGGTAGGTCGTACGGCAGAATATTTAAGAGATGACACTGTAATGAAACAGTAGAAGGGGAAATGCATAAGTAGCGAAATGCTTGCAAAAGAGGAAGAGAATTGCCCTTTTTTCCCCCCATCTACTGCTCACCCAACCTTTAATAAACAATTGTGGTTTTGAACAAAACCATTTCAAGAATGTTGCATTTCATTTTAATTTTTTTAAAGGATCAGTTACACACGCAAGTGAAAATGACGCTACCACCACACTTCCATCACTAACATACTTTAAAAGAATGAGCTTGTTCTATGCAAGCAGCAGATGTAGGCAAATACCTTTAATTAAAGGTTGTGGGCTGCAGACCACAGGAAGGAAAAAGGGGTCTTCCACCCAAGTTAGGTCTCTGCCAGGAAAGACTGTTTAAGAGATACCTTCCTCTGCAGCATTTCATATTGGCTGGATCTAGGCAGCTCTGTCCTCAGTATATGGATTTTTTTTAACAACTTATCTGAGACAGTTACTATGCTGATGTATTATATAGGTAGCCCAAGTATCTAGGAACCTATTACTAATCGTGAAAATAAACATCCCTTGAATTGTTCCAGAGATAATAATTAATTACCAGAACTAAATAACTAATTAAGAATAATAGCCTCACTTACTTAATAAAATTTAACCAATTAAAAATACCTCACCAGTCGCACATCATTGATATTTTGGATTGTCTCTTGGTTGTCTTTGTGTAAAACAGTTGCTTACAGACATGATGCCATGACTAGCATCATGGGATAAAACAGAAGGGCTGAGTCAGTCTCACACCAATACTGCCAGTGTTCAATGAACACAGGTTTCCCCAGGTCCTGAGTTACGGGCCATGAAGGAAGGGCCTGAGGAAGGGCCCGAAGAGCACTAACAGCCCAACTCTTCTGTATTTTTTAGTCTCTCTGCACTGGTTCACAACTATCTACCAGTCTAATTGGTATGAGTCCAAGCTCCTACTTTTGGCACTGCCAGGCTCTGACACTTTGGGCGCCAGTGGGAACCTTGTTTTGTGGCAGCAGATTCTAGACTTACTGCCACAGACCAAACTTGTGCCAACAGCAGCTGATGTGAACACAGGGTAAATTTGACCCGTTATAACTAGATTGACCTCACGTGAATACCTCATTCAAGTCACTCAAGAAAAGCTATTCAGCACTTTAAAGGCCAGAGGTTTAATCCCCTTAAGTTGCTCTGGATAAATATACATGGCTAAAAAAGTTTACGTAGCTGACCTAGAACAGATGGTGTGTATCAATAGTATACAGGCTTTCTAGACACTTCATGTTTTTACACTGATGCGCATGTGCATTTTTACTTTTTTAGATGCTAGATGCCTACCTAATACATGTAGACCAGGGTATGTTTGAGGGAGAAAGAGACAGGTCACGGGTCTGTTTCAACTTCTTTGTCTAAACATTAAGCTTCTATTGAAGCCATTTAGCAACTCCTTTCAGCTTAATAAGACTGCTGACTTTCAGTGTCAATAACTCAATAACAGGCAGGAGCATATCGCTAAATATACATCATCTGTTTTTACAGGCAGACGGGGGGGGGCATCAATGAATTGCATTTTCAGGCTTTATCTTTAGTCCCAAAACCACCACTGAAGTCTCCTCTGGAGATTCCATATCCTCTGTGGACTTCAGAAATAGTTTGAATCATTCCTTAAAAGCTAGCTGAAATTAGTTGCTTTAAAAGTATGGTTGAAAATTACATATTCTGTGCATTCAGCAAGATACAGAAGCTCAAGACTGGTGATAATGTAGTTTTTTTGAAAGATTTTTTTAAAGGTAGTTAGTGCAGAATGCTTATATTTTCCTGTGGTAGGTGTCCCATGCATACGGGTGCTGGGAGATATACAGAGAGAAGCACGGGCAAACTCTAGAATAAATAAATATCTGACCTGCACCCAAAATAACTCTAACGACAGACTTAAATGTTAGAAAGCAAAACTGTAAAAGCAATTTCATTCTCTTAAACTTCATGTCTCAAACTTCATGTTCAGACACAAGGAGTATGACATCTCCCACTCGTCCCCTTTCTTTGCTGCGCATTGGGTAACTGGCTGTACACTGCTCTCTTATTTTCCCCTGCTTTCTTTGCAGAGAGGCTGTGAGACCAGCACATCGTCCTTCCATCATGGCACAGAGTCTGGTGTACCATTAATCAGGTCAGCCTATCAGCATGCAGGGATTAGCATAATGTACAGACACACTTAATCAGGTCTACTATACAGTTAATCATGTGTATGCTAATAGTTATGGAGGATTAACCATTTAGGATACAGGCTTTCTGTTCTGATTGACCGTGTTTCCTACCTGTTAACTTTCCCTCTCTTTCTTTGGTGTTTTTTTCTGCCTGTTTATTCCTCCCACCCAAAATTATGACTGTTGAAAGTCTGTAAGGCTGCCTGTATAATTAAGGATATATTTAAATAATGGCAAAAAACCCAAAATCATGGGCAGATTCAAATGCTGGGTTCACAAACTGATCTCAGACTGATAAAAATATCATTTCTTATGGAAAAGAAGTATACATGACTTTGCTTCCTCAGAAAGTGTTCTTGATCTTAAAGAGCTATGAATACAAATTACAGTTTAATCACTAAACTGTGTTAATTTCCAAGATAGATTTTGAATTTGTGAACTAACTTTTAAGAGCAAAGGATCTGCATGTATTCACTTTTGGTAATCAAAAGCAAAATACAGCAATAAGATTCTTTGACTATTCACTGGAAATTGGTAGAGAGAACAAGTAGCAGCCAAAAGTAATCCCTCAAGCCACCCTGTAATTGAGTGTTTGCATATAGTCAGCGCTATCAATGCAAGGGCTGAAGGATTCAGTCAGAAGGAAGGGTGGAGTGGTTAGGAGAAGGGGTGGGGGGAGAGGCTGAGTGAGAGGCACAGAAAAAATGAGCCTGCCAGTGGTTAATTGAGCATATAGATTCCTAATGTGTCAGGCACTACCCTCTCAGATGAAGGATGACACTTTTTAGGACGCATCTTCCTTTGTTACCATTTTAAGACTAATGAAGCCTGCAATTCATAAACCTGATGCTGGGCACTTATGTGCTGCCAGAGCAGTCAGTACAGCAGAAGAGTGTAACTTTGTGTGTACAGGTTTTAAATACATGCTTTTTGGGCATATAGCACAGAATTGTGGTGTAAACGGCTGCGGCTCTGGATAACATTTCTAGAGGGGAAAATTAATTTGCAAATGCAAGAACATATTACCCAGATACCTGTCATGTAGCTAATTTTTAAAATCAGATAGTCAAGTGGTTAAGAGAACATTTTTGTATTTTTTTTCTTCTTTTCTTTTTTCTTTTTTTTTTCTTTTTTTCAGTGAACCAGGCAGGCCTGTTTAATTTTATAGTCTCTAAACAGCAAGGCTCCATTATACAAAAGTTGTGGGTTTTTTCCCCTGCCTTCAGGTCACTTGTTAATGAGCTGAGCACTGGGAGAGGATGGAAGCGATTACAATGGGATATGGGCAGAGACATTTCCTTTACGTTTCCATAGAATGATGAAAGTGAGCAAGAGAAAGAAGTGATGTTTATCAGCAGTCCACGGAGACACTTTTCTTTGGAGGTTGATGAGAGCACCTTACAACCAGTTGGACAAAATTTGGGTGCTGGTCACAGGAGTGCTGGGACCCACCTCAGCCCCAGCTTGTGTAGTCTCTGACCTCCTTAACCTCTGCAGGGCTTCCTTTATGAGCATTCCCAGCCAGATGGTCGAGTCATCAAACCTTTATGAGCACAAACTCCTTTTACCACTTCACAGTTTCTTCCAGCCTAAAAGCAGAGAGGGTAGATGTGTGAGGAAAAGAAGCTAAAAGGTGTTAAAGATAAAAACAAGACATAGTGGTGCCTTCTTTCTGGATTAGTAACTTAGTGTGATGTCTATGGTTTTGGTGCTGCCTGCCTGTGTTGATGTTATTATGAATGTGTTTAGATCTTCCAGTACAAAACACTTAAATGGAAAAGCATAGAGTCATTTCCCACCATACACATTTGTTTTATGGTACTATTATATGAGCATTTAGATTTTTTTTTACAACCTCTTCTGTTTCTGATTATTTGGGACATTTTTAATCCATTCATTTTTGGTGGGTTAAAATTGCGAAAGATCACTGCTCTGGTTTTGGACGACTGATCTGTAGTGGCAGAGAATGTTACCTACCTTCATTGGCAATAGGTGACTTAAATTACATGAGGCCTGAGCCCAGCAAAGTGACCTTGTTAACTTTATGAGAACTACACTCTGGTTTCTACCTGCATCCCAGGGAAACAACCTCACTTATGAGGAAGTCAATTTCCAAGCACTCCTCCAGGAGGAAAGTTAACTCAGTCACCGATTCCTGGATTTAAGGGTTACACTTTTCCAATTAGAGAACACACACAGAACAGCAAAACGTGTAAAACTGCAACATTGCCGAGACATGCTATAACCATCCTTTGATGCACAGAGCTAATTTTAGAACCTTTGAAATCAATTCTTATCACTAGCAGGTAAAGTCAAAAATAGAAGACCCATGAATCTGGGTGAGGTCAGACTCCTTTACAGGTTCAGGTTGATTGGTTTGCAATAAAACCACTGAGATCTGCTAGTTTTTAATGAGCTTTTCTCTGAAGAGGTGAACTTGTATTTTCACTGGGGGTTGTTCTTGAGGGTGTGTTTCACGTGTCTGTCTCAAACATTCCCTCTAGACCTTGCTGGTTCCCCACATTAAAAATCATCAGGTGAGTTGATGGCCATTTGCCAGGGTACAACATATTATATCAGACCTTACACCAAGCTTGCCTTAGTGAGAGAAGGGCAACACTCCTTGGATGGTGCTCATTTGCTGTTCAGCTGATTTCACTTGTAGATGATGCAGCCATAATAAATAATCCTAGCAAAGGATCTACCCTCTACTTGTGAAAAGGGATTTTGACTCAAGGGCCAGTGAATTTCTTTTGAGAAGGTAAGTAGTATATACTGTGGAAATTTACTTTGCCATTTTGCTGTAGGAATAGTAGACGCATAGATGAGACTGCAAATGGTTTAACAAACAAAAAATTTCATCATAACCACAGACCAGATGTACCTTGTAGAAGTGCTGTTTCCAGAAACTAATACTAGCTGTACAGTTTTGGTTCAACTTCTGTTATTGTTTTTTAGATTTGAGGCTGTGTAGGTGCTGTATGTTTAAATATCTTTTATCTTCTGTTACGTATGGAAGAAGTTAAGGGTCTATTTTTCTGTCTTCCCACAATACCACTAGGAGATATGTAGAACTGCCCTGACAAGGCAGCTGGCAAATTTAGTCTCCTCACCTTCTTGCAGATTGTTTTATGGGGTTTCTATGAGGATCAGTTTTGAATCTGAAGCTCGTTTAATACGTAGCAAATACATATTTGCTAGCAGGGTTGCCAAGAAGAAACACAAACCTAGCAAATACAGCATTTATTTTAAAAATGTAAGCACCTCATTAGAGTATTTTTCAGCACTCGCCAAACTCTAGGCTGGGGCCTGGAAGATGCTAAGAAAATCAAACACAATGTAATTTGAGTAAATGGTTTAAAAACTATAAAGTTCATGTTGAAACAGTATTCTTAATATAGCTTTATTACAGTCATCTGGATTAAGTTAATGCATTTGAAAGTTGTATAAATGTTTACAGAATATCAACATGTCCATGCTTACACTGTAGATGGTTGGCATTGGATACCTATTTTCATCTTTTCTTGAGAAATCATCCTCACTTGTCCCCCACTCCCACAACATGTCGGGGGGGTTTTTTTGTTTTTGGTTTTGTTTTTTTTTTTAGAGAGGAGAGTAACTCTCCAGACACACATAATGCATTTTTTTTCAAAAACATTAAGCATGGGACTGGCAGAACCTAAGAAATTCAGAGTTAAGTCTAAACCTCTGTCCTTAACTCACCCCGCTGTGCTTAGGTATTATAGCACATATGGTATGAACCCCCCACTGCTCTGCGGCCCCCTGATTAAGTGCTGCAATACTGTACCTAGACACAATGTGGTGACTTAAGGAGAGAATTTCAGCTTTAACTCTGAATGTCCTGGTTCATGTGAGACTGTTAATGTTATTAGAACATAAAGTGGGTGGTTTAATACCTTATATATGGTGCTTAAAGTCAGCAGCAGCAGCTGCCAGGGACTGAGTTCCTGCACTGTTTTTTGCTGGGGGGAGGGGAAATTGGTTGTTTGCAGTAAAAATAGAGCGCGAGACCTCTTTCTAAATTAAAAGAAAGTTTTATTCACTGTGGATGAGCTACAAGGAAGTAGTGCAATCAACAAAACGGAAACAAACTTGGGAGAGTAAAGCTGGATCCTTTGACAGTATGAGCAGACCCTAATGGCGTTTTTGCTATAGTGAACAAAGGCTGAGCTTGTTCTTTGGTCTTTGTGTGTTTCTTCTCATTTAACGCTGCTTGTCTAGTAACATCTTCTGAGATAGTCCCAGCATTTGGCAAAACCTTGGGGTCTTGACTTCAGACATTTTATGGATGCCACTTGTGAATACAACAGCAGTTTGGACAAAGAAATAGCCTACACAAAAAAGCAAGTAAACCCATAAGGATTTAGCCACCAAGTTTTTGATAACACAGTTTCTAAGTCTGAAATGTTTACTTGTGCAAACCAAGACCTTGTTTCACAAGTAAGCAGATTTTACTGACTATTCACATAAGAAGATCCTACTCAGTGCTACCCACCAAATTTTACTAACTGAAGATTTGTAAGTAGATTTAGAAGAGTTTTCCACAGTAAGAAGGCAAACATCAGAGCTTTCTCCTTACTTGGGAAATAAGAAAGATTCAAATGTGAATGATTCAAGTAAATAAAGATTCAAATGTGGTATTTCCAGCTTATTGATCAGAGGTGATTCCTAAGAAGTGTTAGGCTGTCAGAAGTGTGCAGCTGTCCAGAGCACTTTTGGCACGCCATAAGTCACGCTAAGGTACATGAAAGCTGTATCCCAGAAACACAAAGAAAGGGTTTGCTGGAACTCTTTTCTTCCTTAGTTTGGATATACACATTTTTCCTACGTCTTGATCTGTAGGGTGCAGAAGAGTGGGGCACCCTGGCAGCCAGTTGTTGCATTGGCTTAAGAGACTAAGGGACATCAGCTTAAAGCACGCAGGTCTGGAAGCATTTCAGCATGTGGTGACTGTGTCCTGAAGTCCTTGTTTAGAACTGACTCTGTTTGTCTGTGTGTGTGTATACATAATTTTCTTTCCTCTGTGTCACCTCCCCCACGTGCACCTTCAGGATGTTCACTGATACTACATTTGCAAACAAAGCCTCTGTTGATAGGTGCTTGTTTGCTGGCTGGGCATGAGGGGAAATGTAGAAATTCAAACTATTTCGCTTCCATTCTTTCACTACTTCCATGAGCATCTAGGGATAACTCCAAGTTATGGAGATACTCTTCACACACACTCCCCTTCAGCAGAAAGTTTTACCTTCTACAGCTTTGAAATGTCCCTCCCCATATTTACATGGTGCGTGCATGGGGCATATGTTTTCCTGCTGAGGTTTTCTGGCAAATGCAGCAATCCTTGCAGCAGTCTGCACTCACACTTCTGAGGGGCTCTGAATTCATTTGGGGGAGCAGAAGATCTTTTCCATGCGTGAGAAAGCAATGTTCGTTGCAAAAATCTTGAAGAGCCTAGGTAACTGACAGGGGGGAAAAAGCATATTTATGTTGTTCTTGTTAAATAGGTGGTTAAATGAATATTTCTAATAAAATTAGAAATTTGTGAGTCACAGAAACATGCTGTAACCCTAACATGTGCACACTGAGAGTGGCTGGAGAGGGCAAATAGGATAAGGTTGATTGAGTTGCAGATTACGCTTAGAAATACAAGACGGAAATACTGAAATAATATATACGATTGCAGAGGAATACATTTTTCATTTGCCTTTGGGAAATACCTGCGGACAGCAAGAAGTTAAGGAGGGCCGGGTGGGGGGTGGGGCGGAGAAGGTTTGAGTTGCACCTGTGGGGCTTTAGTAGGTTTCTGGCTGACCAGTTTACTCCTGCGTGTCCTGCATCCTTCACACCGGGCTGAATTTCACCTTACGAAGACGAATGGAAATGAAAAGCTGTGTAATTATTAGTTTTGCTGCGAGCCGATCAATCATCTGGGGTGAGCTGCTCACAGAGGTCACGCATGACCTTTCGGCAGGAGCGTGGCTGGCACGGCGGCCGGGCTGTGCTGGCAGCAGCCGTCCCCCGCTGGCTGCTGCATTATCGCCCGCCTGGCAGCGCTGAAAGGCGGGCCCGCATTCCTTGTCACTGGGACCCTTATAATTATGACAAATGACTAAATGTGTTATTTTCAGCAAAGCAGCGGCAGTCAAAAGGGGTACTTAGGGTTTGTAAGAGGTGATGGCTGGCGTGGCTTTGAAGGCTTTTTCCTTTTCTTGACTTAGCGCGGGCTGAATCATACATGGCCACCCCACTGGTAGCTGAGCGGCGTGCGAAACCCATTTCACACGTCTGTGCTGCCTTACAGCTGCGGCGCCCCTCTTTTCATCCCCCACAACACCAGAGCCGGTGGCTGCTGCCTCTTCAAAACCGGCACAGGGTTTGGTGGGGAAGACTTTGCTGGCTTTGTTTTAATCGCGACGAATGGGAAATCCCCAACACTGAAGTGTATTTCACTGGGGTCTGGAAGGTGGTGGTGGGGGGAGAGCAAACAAAGCCCGATAGGAAATGTAGCCCTGATGGTATTTTTGACACCAGAGAAAGCTTCTCCATCCTTAAAGACAATGGAGATGGGAGTAGTAAAATGCACAAGGGAAAAAACACATGCACGTTTCTGGAAAGTCATTTGAAAAACAAACAAACAAACATCAGCAACAGGTTTACTGCCCGAATCTTGTCAATAGTCCACAGATTTCCCCTTGCATCACTGAAAATCTCAAGACTAAACATTCCAGAGACAACTTAAAAAGGTAGGTCGTGAGTTTGAAGCTGAAAGTGAGATAAATATTACTAAATTATATTAATGTGTGATTTAAAGTACAGGGTGGAGGAAGGCTGTAAATGCATGGCTCGTACCGTGGAAAATAAGGACTAAACCAGCTCTTAGATGTAATTTGGTGCTTCCTCTGTCCTAAGCTTACACAACAGTATTGCTATCAATATTTACATATATGGGTCATGTTTCATTCCCTTAGTTAAAATGATACACATGCATACAAAACCTGAAGCAATGCTGATTTACAGAGTCTGAAGTTAAAACACTTGATGCTTCTTTAAACAGCAGGAAAACTACTTTCTGCTGATTTGTTTGTTTGGGTTTTTTTTCTTTTTCAACTGTGGGGTTTTTTAAACTATGTTCAGTGACCCACTGTATTTTGTCCATTCACAAATAGTATCAGGCAACGTAAGTATCACGAGTGAATATGCCCTCTCGCAATTTGCTTTGTTATCACAAGAGGTTGTATAATTTGGGTTGCATATAACTTGGACAAGGGTAAGTATTTAGATGCTTTTCAGCCTTCAGCACAGTGATGAATTAAATCTCTGGTAAAAAAAAAGTCAGTCTGGTGGACAGTCCCTCTTTCCTGAAAGATTTGTCCCAGCAAAAGAGACCAGATAACCTACTGGCCTGTCACGCAGCACAGCGGCTAATGCCCAGCAAGACAATCCAGTTTCTGCACGTGCACTGCCTGGCTTCTCGCGCTTTGGATCGTGTCTTTTTCATGGCTTTTCCTGGCTCACCTGAAGTAGAGCAGCTGGGTAGTTGGCAAGCTCTGTGCCTTGCACAGCAGTGGCACAGGTACAGCTTTGCCTCGCATCACACAGATGTTGGATTCCTAATTCTCCAGTCAGCCGGCAGCAGAGGAGCTGCTGAGGACCCATGGCAGAAGTGACAGGAAAAGAGGGCTATTTACCCTTTTTCCTACACCCCCGCCCCCCGCCATTACCTCCTTTGTATTTGATTATGTGCCCATTTGCAAAGCTGGGCCCCCAGGCGGAGGGCTTGGATTACAAACAATTTGACAGTGACACTAATTTCATATGCCTGCCACCTCATCCTGTGCCTGTAAAATCACCTGTTACATCTAGCAGTTATGACGGAATATTTTTCCGGTAGCTAATTCAACTTGTGAGGCGTCACTTGTTAATGGGTCCAGACTAGCTCAGCAAAGTCTTAGCTATCCTATTCCACAAGGTAAAGCAGGTCAAAAAAAAATTGTTGCTTTTACTTGTTGGTGCCAGACTTCAGGTAACTTCAGTGGAAATGCAGACGTAGGTTAATACTCTTTATTACTAAATTCAGTGTTCGGTGAACATTTTAGATTGTCATCTTGCTTTTCTTTCATAAGGATTAACGGAGCATGAGAGCTTGATGACAAACGAAATAAATATTTGCACTGGGAAAAATTTTAATAACCTACTCTTTTTGCACCTTTCATACTTCTTGTACTCTACACTTTCATTAATCCTGCTAAATCGTATGGGCTACAGAAATCACTCTCCTACAAACTTACTTCAACATTTATATTACCATGGTTGTATTATTGCTGTTACAGTTTATTCTTTCTTGCACTCAGATCCTAACCAACACACTTCTCCTAAACAACATAAATACTCCAATTAAGCAGCAGTATTAAGTTTTGGGTTCATAAACAGCAAATGAGATCACTGTAGCCTTTAAATATGTAACTTACCTTAGGTGATAGGCTATTCAACATGCTTGTAACTGATTTATAAACAAAAAAATGTTCACATGCCTAAGGTTCCCCTACTTCTCTCTCTCTCAAAACTTTAAAGCGAAGTCAACAAAAAAAGTCAACAAAAAACAAACCTCAAATAGTGACAAAAAAGTTTTTATGGCATGTCCAAAGTGATGGGAGCTGTGTACGGACCAGCCTGTGTCCATTCTAGTAAGTTTGCTTTGCCTGCAGAGCAGGTTGGGTCCATGCAGTCTGCCCATTGGGAAGTGTCTCTAGCACACGGCTGTTCCCAAGCCATGTTTGGGAGGGTTTTGAGCCAAAAGCTTGCAAGCAGCTGAGCTAAGAAAGGATTAATATCTGTCACTGGCAACTGGGAATCTTCCTTGCAGCTCTTTAATTCACTGAGGTAAGGCAAGACCCATGTGTGTCAAGGCCTTTTTGGCAGTCTTTTAAGTACACATTCATCTCAGCGACTACAGTTGCCACAAGTGGCCATTTTGTTCCTCTTGTACTCGGTGCAGAACATTGACACCTCAAGATGGGTGATCACAGCACGGCAGTGCCTATGGACTGTACAGACACTCTGTCTGTACATTGACAATAAAGAAAAAAACTAGGCCCAATCTCAAAGACTTCTTTTTTAAAAAAAAAAAAAAAGACAGATCTCAGACCATGCTGTTTTCTTATTTCTGGGTTGATCCCCATGGCAGTTGAGGAAGCTGGGTTGGCAGCTCTGTGGCTTGAATGCCTTCTGATTTTCCATTTTCGCATTATTATTTCTTATTTTTATTTAAAAGGGTATCTGCTTAACTCTGATTTCTCCGATAATGGCATTTCAAAGGAAAACAGGTAATTTTTTTTCTTTCCTTCTGGTTTCCTTCAAAAAAACCCAAAAATGTAACACTCACGTAGAATATAGTAACATAATTTCAGAAGGAAATTGATTTCCAAAGTTCCTCTTAGATCTGGTGTTTGAATCTTCCCATTCTATTTGTTTTACTTTTTCCTAGATTGCATTTTTCAGTTACGCCATTCATTGTGTGCTTTCAGCATTAGGAGAATCAACCACGTTTTTATTTCTAAATTCTAGACTTCAACCCCTTTTTGAATTTCACTCTTAAATATAATAAGAGAAGGAGAGAAAGAGAGACACTTTAAAGCAGATTTTTAACCTCCAGAAAGTCTTGGAAATATCATGCTTTCTCTCTGCTCCAAAGCCCAATCCCTAATTTCAGCATGCTCACAGTAAATAGGAAGCCTATTAAGTAAATGACAGATAGTTTTTGAGGGTTTTTTCTTTTGCCAGAGTTTACAGCTGTAGCGAACAGTTTGATGCAGCTCTAATTTCTAATTATGACATACTGGGAGTGGAGGAGGTTGTCAGTTTTTCTTGTTCCTTGGTGAGAGACAGAATGATTTCATACTTTGTGCTGCCAACCAATTCATCCTCCTCTATTGCAAAGCTAAGAATAATCACTGCATATTACTTGATAAACAGATGTGATCAACATTTCAGAATTGCTACTAGCTTGTCATCAACATGACCAACCAACAGCCCAAGAAAATAAATACTAGCCCAGTTCAAGATATGTGTACACCCATGTTTTTTATTTTGGGGAATGAACTCAATGAGCTTTATTATAATCTGTTTATGTGATGGGCAAGTTATTTAGGATAAATGTGTCTTTTTCTGTCTTCAACTTCTACCAACTGAGTTATTACAAAGACAAAATGGGGCGGGGGGATTGGACGTGCGGCATGCCTTAAATGAAAACTGAAATTGCTAAAGTGTTTTCAGGGCACTTTTAATTAAGAAGAAGTGATCCTAGTATTAGAAAAGGGATGCTGAAGCAAGAGCAGTTTTGTTTGCTAATGCAAACAGATGTGGGGATAAACTATTGAAACTAACAAGTGTATTTAATTCCCTTCAAAACATGGAGGGCTAAAGGCTGAAACTATATAAAGGGGACTCTTGAAGTAGACCAGCTGCCCAGGCCTTTTAAGTAGTCTGTACCAGCATCTTCCCCCATTTGTCCTGCTGATTATTGCTTGATTGATGAGCTGGTGTGTGCAAAGTGACCACCTGAAAGTTCTGCAGGCTTTAAGAACTTGGTCAGTGTGTATTTGACCCTTAGAGGCCATGGATCAAATATCAGGGTTATATGCATTTCAATAACTTTGTTTTGATACTTGAAGGGGAAAAAAATTATTCACACTAGGGGGAACGAAGGAGATTAAATATTTATGCTTGAGAGCATCTCTGAAAGGATCTCAAGTGACTGCTGTCACCAGCCTCCTGGTCAACTTTTCTTAGCTTGAGCCCCTTCGTCTTTTCATCTCAGAAGGGTAAAATATATATTATTGTGAAGAAGAATAGCAGAAAAGCTTTTGTAGCAGACTGTGAAGGGATTTTCAGTGAGTGGCCCCTTTTGAGGAAGGAATGGGGGTTTCCTGAGAAATGGGTATTCCACACTGTAACCTGACTCAACAGGGCTCCAAGGTGGCCAGTAATTACTCAGAACAGGGCAAAAGTTTTAATTTCTGCAATTTCGCACACAGCAGATTAAATGAAAGAAGCCTACTGGTTCATCCCCTGCCTGGAAATAAAAATTAAGGGAGGAAATTGGGAAATTTTAAACCAGTTCTTATTTAATGAACTTTTTTCTTCCCCCCCCCCTCAAAAAAACTGTTTTCTCAACCAATTGCTGTGATATGGAAAACATTCAAAAAGGAAACAAAAAGGATCATAGGTGAATATCGCATTCCGTGGGACGTGAATAATATCTCACCTGCAAATTTCAGAACATTAATAGTGAAATTCATATAATCTGCATTTGCTTAATGATTTCCACATAAATACACTTAACATACAAACATGTATTTAAGAAAATCACTATGTTTACTCACATTTATTTTTTGAAGTTTAATGTTTGAGGATGATTTCTTAGATCCTAGTGAGTGAAAACATATGTTTATACAAAAGCGCACTTCAGTAGCAGTATACATTTCACTTTAATTTTGCAGAGGCTTTTCCTCTGTGAGATCTCATCTTATGACTAAGAGTAAAACAGATTGTTACATAAGACCTGTAATCTACACTTTCATATGCATTTTAATATGGTGTGTAAATGCAAAACCAATTCACTCTATTGAGATTGCGTGTACATAGATGTTTAACCCACACACGTACACAGAATTGAATGAGATAATTAGCAAAAATGTAGCATGCACAACTCCCCTGTCGCTTCTCATTCCTCTCCCTCATCCCACCAAAAAAACTCCAACATCTAAGCAAGCCAGAACAAGAACAAGATTCCTGTGTAACAACCTCATTCTGGGAAGAAAGCTAATGTCATTGCTTACTTGTGGAAATAAAAGTAATGGTGTGGTTGAATTTCATCCCTGTCTATTTTGACTTGAGCACTGTATATGCCTGTACTGGGTGTGCCAGCTGGCTGTGAAGGGTGATCCATCCCTATTCAGCACATCGCAGAAGTAGCTTCTCTGCCAACAATTAACCTGATACTAATTTAGGGAACTGCTTGCAATTTGAGTTGATGGAAGATTCAAAGGCCCACTTGCATCACAGGGATTATGGATATTTTATTAGTTAGCCATCCTTCTTGTTTCAAATCTGTGTGGAATAGCCTGAATTTGTTTTCCAGACCTTAAGTCATTTTTATGACTCTTTTCTGAACCCTTTCAAATTGATCAGTCTACTTTTGAAGTGGATTTAGCGGAATATCCTGGTAATGGCCTGCCAAAACATAAGTAATGTCCCTTGCCTACTTGTGTTTAAAGCCTACCTTTTTCCACCTCTCCCTTCCTGTGTGTTTTACAGTGAGGATTTACATTTGCCATCGGAGTCATGCAGCTGAACAGAGAGCATCTCTATTATGACCAACTGTTGTTTAATATGATCTCCAGATCTTTTTCAGTATTTTTTTTTCTTCCAGTTTTACTTTTTTTTAAAAAACTGACAGGATTATCTTGCTCCCCCGTGTGCCAAAATATACTAAATCCATATTAGCAGTTCCAATGATTCCTTAGCCAATTCTTATAAGGCTTTTGGATGAAATTTGTGCAGAACCTCAAATTTTAAAATATTTACTTCTAGTTAGAACTTGTTAACAGATTTATAAAAAGGAAAACAGAAAAATTTGCCTTATTTTATAAGATATTATGATGTCACTACTTTTTCTTCTTTAAAAAACAGAAGCATACACATTTGCAATCCGTAATTCTGCCTTTTCCACACCCTGATTGAGAAACTTCCCATCACTTTCTATAACAGTATATTCCACTGTTGTATCCTATATAATACCGAAATGCTGTGCTGCCATTATTGTTTGACTTCCTCACTTTCTTTCCTGTCCCTCCCTCTATTTCTAGTATATTTTAAAATGTTACCTTTTCATCTTTTATGAGATGATATAATTTTAAATGAAGCAGACTTCCTGCAGGATTACGGTATTGTGCAGTTTGAAAAGCCCAGTGTTGCATAATCAAACAGTTTCCAGTTATACCATCATTACATGTCTGTTTTTCCTTTCCCACTCTATTTTACTCATAGCTGCTTTCAGCTTTGGCAATTCTCCCTTTTGAAGTTCCACACATACTTCTAGTTTACAGTTATACTTACATCCACATATGCTGTTGGACAGTAATGGATTTTGTGCGTGGATCACTACAGACTATTTCTTTAATATATGCTTTCCTTGGCCTTCAGGAGTTTGTTTCCTTGGCTTCTTAATTTATGATGTATCAGCTTACATTAAATCATGACCTTGCTTGACACGATGCATCATAAATGTTGAACTCTCTTAATGAGTATGTTTGTGGTATGATCAATTTGGGTAATCCATCTTGAACTGAAAAAGAATGAGCACAGAATGAATTCTTGAGAAGATTTAACATTTAAATCTAATTCAAAAAGGGAGCACAATGCTTTGACATATAAAAATCTAACACAGTCAGTGTATTACTGGAAGATGTAACAAATTCATATGTAAGTGTCCCAAAAATATACAGTGTCGCAAAGCAGGTAATTTCTGCTCCTGTAAAATTCTGAGGGTAGTTACTGAGATGGATGACAGTTTATTGTGCTTGTCATGAAGTCCATGATTGTGTTTGAATTAGACCTTGTATTTGTGGACATCTGATATTAAAAAAAAAATTGTCTTTTGAGTAATCATGTCCCAGAGGCCCAAACCGTATGATGATTTGCAAATGAAAATGCTGATGTTTGTTGCATTAAGCTGTGAGCCACTGAGTCAATACGGGCCACCGAATTGTTCACATGGGTTTCCTCATTTCTATGATCTGAATTCAGTCAAGGCCTGTAATGGCAACAAATGCTGACTATTGCAAGCATGCATGCTATCATCAGTTTAGTTATGAATTTTGCTAGGTTAGATATTTTCTCTAGAACAATATATGCCACCAGGCTCCTTACCCTCCTAAGGAGAGAAAACAGCTTCACATTGTCACTGCTCAGCATCAGGGCAAGGAGAGACTCTAACTTGACCTGTTCTAGTCAGTGCAAAAGTCAACTGACAGACTGAGTCGATGTATTTTATCTTTAAACCCACATACAGAAGGCTATAGGTAGAGGTATTAAAATGGTGAATGTTTTATTATTTTGCTCAATCAGGTGATCAAAATCCATCCTTTCTGCAAGACAACTTCTCACAGATGTCCTCATTGGAGGACCAGCTTTCCCTCTTTCTGCAATACTATGGTCAGGGCCAAGTTACATGGTGTTTCTCCTGTAGCAAAGATGATTTAAGCATTCTCTATCTAATTAGCCCTGTAATTGCCCATATGTTGTGACAGCACCATTATTGGCTCTGTCCTTGTCCAACTAACAATCTCCAAAAGAGGAAATCATCTCTTTTTGGGTAGACTACTTTGCCATGTAACAGAGAAGGGTGACCCAGTGGAGCCAGTGGGCAGAAATGAGGATCTGGCAGTTTTGGTGATGGTAGACTTCTTAAATAGGGCTATGCAACGAAACATGTAACCTCCACCTGAATACATAAAGAGGCCCTTGGAAAAGGTGCTACATATCCTGCTTAAAATAGCTTAAAATAACATCCTGAAAAATTCTTCAGTTTCTCTGGGTGTCCTGCACTTCTCCAAGTATTTGCTGTCCGGAAATACGGAGGATATTTTAAACACTAATGAAATGTACTGCTCCCAGTGAAATGCATTAACATTACACAGCAGTTTTTAGGAGCTGGAAGAGTGACTTATCCAATTGAGACTACAGAGAGAATTTCAACAGGCACAGTGTAATCATCCAGGCTTGAGTTTGGCCAGGACACCAAGATTAACACTTGGAGGCGTGCTGCAAGGGCCTTGGGAATGAATCTTCTTTAAACTTGGATTTCATCTGGAAAATAGCAAACTTCTGCAGCCCTGTCACTCAGACCTGCTCGGAGGAAAGAGGGCTGCCTCATGAATCATCGGCTCTGCTTCCTGCAGCAGCAAGGCTTTCCATGGCATCTTGACCAAAGTACTGAGTCTAAACCTACTTAGTGAATGAAATGACCAAGGCAGCATGAAGTACAGGTTAAAATCCTTCATATTGCTTCTAATTTACATGTACTTTTTTTTAGAGAGAGGTGAATAAGACAATTCACTGAGCATAGTGAATGCTCTTGAGTAATACCACGGAGGGAACCCTGGTTCTATTGAAGCCAGTAGGAAAGTGCCAAAATACTGAAACAGAGCAGGGTCAATGCTTGGTATGTTTGCTGATGGCTTTATTTTCAAATAGATTTCTTCAGTGTTGCATATATATTGCACAAAGCAATATATGCAAGCAGAAAGTGGCTTGCCCAAACCTGCACACATTTGTGCCCGTGCATGAGGATCTTAGATATCTAATTTTGTACTACAAAACAGCAGCTTTGAATTGCCCTCAATATTCCCACTAAGATATGTGTTACCAACAAAAGAAACAGTCTGTCTCCAAAATTTTGCAGAGGATAAATCTTGTCTTCTGTGGTGCAGAAATCCTCTGAAAAGAATGAGCAGGGGGTTTTGTCTGTTTGGTGGGGGGGGGACGGGGACATGGACAGGGGATGGGACATGCTTAATATTTTATTTTGTGTACAATGGCGTGTTAATGAGAAGCACATATTGTCACATCTTTACAGGTACAACATGTAAGTACAGGCAAATACTGCTGCCAGGTAGGACCCATAGTGGTAGGATCCTTCTCCCCACCCTCCATCTTGCCTCACAAGCTCAGGAACACACAGAGATGTATGCAAACTGAGTCTGCCCTTGAGGTCTGTGTCTTATTAGGCAGAATAGGCTTGAATTGTGCAGGGATAAAATATACATTTATTACTTTAGATACCACTTCAAGTAAGTGATCTGGGCTCAAGTAGTGGCATTGTTTCTTGAGGCATTGCTTCAAGTATGTACCATGTGAGAAAAACACAGTATCCTTATCTCTGAGATCCTGTTATCATTTGCATGATCATTGCAACTGGAGCTTGCTTGGCTTCTTTGTGCTAGCCACTGTATAAGCATATATTGAATGATGTCTGCTGCATTGTGCAATGCAAAGTAGGATATCAGATCTCGCTTGGATATAACTGCATTTGAATTACATTTATTCTGGGCTAATTTACCCACCTGAGAAATTCCTTGTTCAGTTGGCACAAGCATCCCTCTCCATCACTATATTGCACTGTCTATATGCACCTGAAGAGACAGTCTGTGCCCTATGGGGCCCTCATTCTGGTGGGTGTGCTGCAAGTATGAGAAAGTACTACACTATTTTCTCTGTCTGAAGGTAAATTGCAATGTTTTAATGACAACCATCTTCTGTGATGAACTTTGAGAGAGAGGTGAACCACAATGCAACAAAAACTAGCAACTGCTGGTCATGTACAGTGTCTTTTAAAAAATCCGTCTTACGCTTTTTAACTGCAGGGAAAGAGTAGCCAAACCAGAAAAATGCTTATCTTGTGCTAAGACAGTCTTCTTAATGTTTGTGATTTAATTCCATCATAGTCAAACACTTGCTTAGATGGTGAGTTATATACACACCTATGTGCTTTTTATCAAGGCTTAAGTACTGGATGGTGCTATGCTACACGCTTGAATATGGTACCCACTGGCCAATCAATGAATGTTAAGGCTTCATCTGTGTAATTGTAACCTTTCAACTCATACTTGGTTTACAGCTGCTAATTCCACTTTTGTGTCTATGTTGTAATGCCACATCATCACATACCTGAGACCATCATGCATCATGATCTGTTACCATTCACCACTGGAAAATTTCACCCTTTGAACTCACTGGCTGGGTTTATTTCAGCTGCCTGAGATTTGCTGTTATGTGTACAAACCAAATTGTTTATAGGCCTTATAAGAGCAGAACACTGAATGTTTGTCACTAATTTGTTTCATCATGTTTCAAGCTAGAGAAATTTGACAAAGCTGCTAAATTGAACTGAGTCAGAGCTTCAGCATTCCTGCAGGATTCTTTTGTGAACAGAGGCTTTTAAACAGTTTACGATGTAATCACAGCAACAGCAGAAAATCTTCTAGTTTCAAAAACAAAACAAAAAGGAATAAAAATGCTAAACACTTGAGCATAAAGTAAGACTCCCCTATGTGCAAAGTAAATGATTTAGTGATGTTCTCTTCACGTTAAATGAGGCAGGAGATCACAAACTAAAAAACACTTATATATGATTTTAAAATTAATTATGCTTCACCCCCATAATAGTATTTAAATTGCATTTAAATTGGTTATGCATGCATTGGGTTTGTTGCATAGTAGATGCATTTTTGTTTGGAATCTAAGTGGAGCTAGGCTTTATTTGTGAGATACACTCAGTGTGATCATTGAGTTCAATGTGGAGCTCATAGAAGGAAGTACCAACAGAATCAGGAGCATATAGTATGATAACTGTTAGGTGAAGAATGTTAATTCTGCTCTGTCAAACACTTTTTTTTTTTTTTCATTTGCTAAGCTGCCTTATTGCTGTAAGCTGTTTAAAACCAAACATACTCAGTGTAAATTTTGCTGATGCAAAATACCTTGTTTCAGTCCATGATCAGACTGAAAACATCGAAATAGTTTTGGAAATCCACAGTTATGAAGTAATGCCAGCCATCATCACAACAGTCTCTGTCTAGTGAAGAGGAAACTCCAGCTTTCCATTGGCACAGGTATTATTTTCTTCCACAATAGACACAGTCCAACTATTTGCCTCACTACTTTTCCACTAATGAATGTGAAAGCCCAACAGTCTTGATCAAGAGGCAGGGATACAGTCCACCACTTGGATACAGATCCTGGTGGATTTGATTCCAGTCAGGGTTTGAGTTGAGGAGGGTGAAGGTTAAGGGGAATAGCAATGGTGTGTGCTCAGATGCTGTTACTACCAAACCGGTCGCTAGCGTTTAAACAGTCAGGACTGTAAGATGAAGTAGACACAGACTAATTGTCACTACGTGTATGGTGGGCATCTACTGCAATAGGCCCCTGGACTCCTGCCTCTAGTAATAATAGCACATCATTTATCATATGTTTTGGGTTTAAGTGTTTAGCTTAAGAAATAAATTAATTTTTTATTTTGTAAAAGAAGCTTTAAATAATTGACCTACTGTGATCACAGCTTCAAAAGTATCTCTGTTACATTGGCTATGCTGTACTTTCCTCTCATGTCTAATCTACATGGAAACTGTTGATTTAATCTAATAGATTAAGTCTGTGGTTTTGGTCCTGCGATAAATCTTCACTGATGATCTGCAATGAAGGTCCGTCGTGTATTCAAACATTTGGATTTCAGGCATTTGGGTTGCACTCTGTGTAAACAAATGCTTATTTCACATTCAGTCTTCCCCTCACACCCGGTCTGACTGCCATACGACCTTGGGGATGCCAGAAACAGACACCATGTGCTGAAAAGGCTCTTGACAGCTCTAGGTATGTGCATGTTTCTCTGTCATGTGAGACCCAAGAAGATGCACAAAATGGGCATTTTAGCACAGGGCTTAGTCTGGAAGACATTCTTTTATCATACTTGCTGGACCAGGTCTGAGAGAAGAGAAGAGGTATCTACTTTTTTTTCCTTAATTAAGTGACTCTCACTACACAATGTATGAGAGAGGGAAATTCAGTTCCTTATCCTTCACTTCTTACTGTTTCAGGTAAAGATATTAACAGGTGAATTAAGAAAAGGCTGACTTAGGTGCCTGCTTGCAGATGCTTCAAGACTGTAGATTTTGGTAGTCAATAGTGTCTACACCTCTCAGCTTCTATGCCTAAATACTTTAGAGATTGTCTCTAAAACAGCTTTCTCCTTGTACTTTCCAATTAGCTTCAGGATGGCTTTTGTAGATTATAGTCTTAGCTGTTTGTGCAATATGGGGAGATGTGGGCAGGGCCTTGAGAAGGAACATTGGTGCCCAACTGCTATTTATATTTGCTTACGGGCAAAGTTAAGTGCTTGGAAACTTTTTTTCTGAAGGTGTGCCAATCCACTGCACCTTCTCAGCTCTGCTAGGCCCTTTTGCATTTGCAAGGTGGAGTTTCCCACACCCATCTCACTGTAGGGGCAGTTGCTTCTTTGACTAGTTGCATAGAAATTTAAAAGTGAGTTACTGCAGCACTTGATATTGAGCTATAAGAATCCCCATCACCAGCTCTGTAAGAGAAGGAAACAGGGTGTTACATGGTTGTTTCAGTGTCTTCAGGATAGGTACATACAACATCCAGCATGTGTTTTGACGTGACAGAAATCGGAAGACAGGCACAGATCATTGGCTGTGGAGTGTCCCACCTGCCCTGCCCCACTCCCTTCCCTGCAGCACCCCAAGATGTTCTAGCATTGGGTGGCACTGAAAGCAAGGGTAGTAACTCATCGACCGAAAGGGAGGCCTGGAGTGAAGAAACCTGTTTGCTCCCATATCTGCACATTGTCCAGTGATCCCTCCCAATGACCTTTCCCTCCGGGGGCTTTGTATGCAGGAAGTACCTCTGAGTGTTAATTATGATTGATTTGCCATGCTTTTAGATGACTGTTTATATCATCCCTTGCCCTCAGTGACCTTTCTGAGACCACGCCACAGAGCGCTCCAGTCTATACACTTACATAGAAGGAGGAAAATTCTAATGATTGTTGCAAAATTGGCCACATTTGCTGTTATTTCTTGCAAAAATCAGTCTCTCTTGATTAGAGGTGATCTGGGAAGCCTGTATCTGAATTAAACAAATGGTAACTTCAAGGAATGTTGCTTAAAAGGCCAAATAATGCAAAAATTACATAATTTCCAATATAAAAGACAAGAAATGTTTATCTGACTTATGAAACCTGTATTCCTTTTCTTTTGAAAGACAAAACATTAAAATATGGAGTGGTCAGTTCATAGCATGTGTAAAATGTGTAATATTTGAGGCAAGGGGGGAGGGGAGTTGTCTTCAATGTGACTGCAAAGGGCTAAGCACTTATGTTCTTGATTTTCAATAAATGGGTGGCAATCATCTGGCTGTTCAGAAAATAAAATATAAACACCACTGAGTATAAGATATTGGTAACAAGTAGCTAGCGTTTTAGCTTTTTATCATACCCATAACACTGATTTCTAATATTAATTCATGAATCTGTTTTGCTGCTCTGCTTTCTTTTTTACTCTCCAGACAAAGGAATTATTCTTCAGTAAAGGAGCTCTGAATATATGAATTTCACAATACAGTCAGCAAACATCTTTGTCTGATTTAGCTCACTGAAGTCTGTAGGTCTAGCTTGGTGGTACCCTGTATCTGTCGCTCTATCATTCAAATAGAGTGTTTACTTTATAAATGCATTTCTGAGTATTAAAAAAGTAAAATTTTGTACCTCACTCCTAGTCTCCAGTCAGGCTGCTGGCTTCTTCTCTTTACTAGTAATATGTTATATTTATTGCTTTTATGACTTTAATCAGGATATCCTATAGATTCTATGATGATCATGATGGCTATTATTATTATTATCCAAGAAAATAAATTTATTGTCAAGGTAGCATTTACTTCCCAAAATACCCCACAGAAACTGCTGTCAGAAATGATTCCTTAACAATGACAATGAGATTGACAGGGCTCTTTTGCTGTCTTAATACAAGCACAGATAAACAATTAGTGTTTTCCATACAGAAATGGCTGCGGTCAAAATAATAAGCATGATAACTGTATTAATTACTGTTTTAGCTATATCTCAGTACAGCTACTGTTGATCTAGATTTTAGTATTAGAATTCAGTCTTTAGTAGTCTATAGCAGCTTGAACAAATGACGTGCCTCACAGACGCTTTGGAATTTTTATATCTCATTTCTTACATTTATCTAGAATTTTGCATAGAAGTGATGGAGTTCTGCAGCTTTGTAGTTTTGCCTTCAAATATATACAAATTACTTACCTAAAGGTAAAGTGCTTTTGACCAAAGATTAATCTCACATGAAAGAATTTTTTACCTCATCAAGAAAGCCAGAGTTTAATAAAACTCTTGTCTCTGTCCCAGGCTTCCATCTTCAGCCACTTGTTTCCCTTCTTGTACAACAGTTATAAACTCTTTTCAGCAAGGATAATCGTACTGTTCGTGGGATGTACTGTGAACTGAAATAGCCTTTTATTTCTCTGAGTGTACTTTGCATCCTCTAGATCTTGACTGTTATAATACTTTCTTTTTTTCCTTTTTTGATTAGAAATGGATCTAAGTTAACATCTTCCAGAAGAATAACTGCGGACTTTTGAAAGAGTATACATTCCTTTATATCAGTTCTGAGCTTTCCTCCCACCCCCCTCAATTTTCAGTTCTTTTGACTTGTACAAGCAGCTGCAGCAACTATGATTTAGATGGGAGGAAAAAAGTAAACTGGTGAAATGTGAATTTGAGCACATGTCCCTGAAAGTCCTTGTGGTTGGTTAACAATACTAGGAAAATGACATGAGCTAAATCTTAATTCCTGTGGAGCTATACAAAAGAAACTTGCATTTCGACCCAAAAGGTAACTTTCAGCTGCCATAAAGGCACTGTAGTTCCCATAATATTGGGCAAAAGATGTACATGGGGGGAAAAACAACAGCAAAGGTATGCAAATCCAAGAAAAAAAAAAAGATGTGTAATGTCCTGAGAGGATTAAAGCCTAATATGGTCCCAGGCCTGTCTCCTCCTAGCAGCAGTGTGCCTGCCAGTATTTTTTATTTTTTTTTACTGTTAGCGATCATGGTACCTTGCAAAAGTCAAACAAGACGAGTGGGCCTTGTCAGCTCCACCTGGCCAGGAGGCATTACAGCAGCGCACTGGGGGATCAACTGTGGACTCAACCAGGCAGGCAGACATGCAGGTGGGTCCAGCTTATGCTTGCTTCAGGTAAAATTCATGCTTGAATCCATGCAAACATGTAGACGGTAGACAACCTACGATGTCTCTAAATCACAGGTGAATAAGACTTTGCATCTAGGAAGCATGGTCTTCTGCCAATAAGCAAAAGGCAATGCAGGCAATGGTCTATTAGTCCTCAGAGATGGATACCTTTGAGCTGTCAAAAATTGAAGTCAAAAACCAGAAGTTTTGTGCCACACCAACATCAGAGACTTCTAGCATCAAAGCTCACGGCAACCTTTCCTGCTGTGCTCACTTTGGACACTAACCAGCCATTCCTCTAATCTGCTTCAGGTATAGAGGTAAAATCCAGGTGCGTGCTAAAGCTAAAGGAAGATTTTCTATCTCAACCCATGAACTTTGAGCTTCACCTAAAATATACAGATTGTCAGGGATGGATGCAATGGTCTAAGGTATCCTATATGAATTTACCTCAGTTGAAAAATAAAATAAAATGAATAATTTTTTTCAAAAGTGCTCATGGAGTACTTCCAGATAGAAAAAGAAAAAAAAAGAAACTGTGAAGATATATTTGGATATGGGCTTTACCATCTCATAGTGAACCAAATCTTAACAGTTTTTACTCAGGCAAAACTTCCATTTAAGTTGCTGGGAACTTTGCCTAAGTAATCACTAAATAAGGTCTGCAGGATTTGGCTCTACGTTTATGTTTGTTGATGGTTTCCAATGAATGGGTTTTGCTGAGATACATCACTTCAGTATCTAGCAATTTAATTCATTTACAGAAATGTGTAAATTCCACCAAATAAGCTGTATTCAGGCAGGTTATTTTTTCTTTCTATAGCCTTTGTTTGGCCTTAATAGGCAGGCTATCTCTTGCATTACTAAACAGATCGGACTCTAGGAGTATTCTCATGGGAGAGCGGAGTGTTGCAGCCTCTGATAGCAAAATTCCCAGCCTCTCTCTGCCCCCTCCCTTTCTCCCCTAGGTTAAGCAGCTGTAAAAAAGCTTAAACCATTTCAGTGAGGCAGGCCTGCAGTAGGGCCACACCGTACCTGATGAATCTGTCAGTCTCCTTTGCACAGCTGTTTCCAAAGGCTGTCACTATATTGCTGGGCCTTAAGAGCAGTCTTGCTGGATTGCCTTTGCACTCTTTCTCCTGTAAAAAAAAAAAAAAGCCTATAAAGGTCAGACCAAGGACACTTCTGTGGCAGGCTGCCTGGCTCAGCCTGGGAAGTTACCTTATTACTTCTCACTTTTTACCTTGTCATTTAAAAGCAGAGTGAACTTTATACCCCATCAGAGAAAATATCTCCAGTGACTATACCTGAAGTAGATGGCACTGTCAGGTATCAGATTGGGAAGGAACCTGCAGCTTGACAAGATCCTTACTGGAGCCGCTGCTTTATCCGCTCATATTTATTGCTCGGAACCATCATCTTCCCAACAGCTGCCCAGCCTTTGCCTTTGGGCGATATGAACCCACTTGCAGGAACTATTTTTATTATTATTTATTATTCCTGTAGTGCCATAAGTGTGCATGATGTTTTCCAGACTAATTAAGACGACAGTTCCCTGCTCCAAGCAATTTGCAATCTCCTTTGAACAATAGTTTACTGCTATTGCCCTCCAAGCCAAGCTCTAGTTGTATAATTATAGATAGATGGAGAGATGCACAAACACATATGGAGATAGCACCACAAGAAACAGAGAGAAAAAGATTAATTTATTTGGTCTGACTGATTTGGTTTCTGAGGGATACACAGGTATAAATCCAGCCATGAAAACTAAAAACTTTCCTAACGGGGCAACATTTTGGGCAAGCACTGCATATTGAGTAAATGAGAGTAATCCTCTGGATTTCAATAGGGCACTGAGTTATACAGCTGGAGAATTTGCCCCTTCAATGGAAATGTTTGTGGGAATGCTGCTTTGCCTTTCTTTCTCTAACATGTGTTGCTGCAGGACATGGGTTGTGTGTGTGAGTGTGCGGTGGCAGGGCTTTGGTGGTTTTGGGGCTTCTTTTGGCAAAGGCAGGGGGTTGACTGAAGCCTTTAGGTAGACAGCAAAGGTTGATGGGTAATTTTGCGTAAGAGAAGTTCCCAGTTTAAAACCAAAAACACACCAAAAGCATCCCCACCGAACACTACGGCTAATCTTATTTGCATTAGAGATCGCTTTTGTTCAACCTGGGGAGGAAGCAAGTCTGTCTGAGAGCCGCATTTTAATACTTTCATCTCATAATAGAAGATTTACAGGTATGGACCCAAACCAGTGTCGACTCCCTACTAGTTTAATGCAAATTAGGAGATGAATGTTCATGGGAACAATACAGAAATGCTTCCACATGACTTCCTCCCACTGAATTGCTGATATAAGGCCCCTCTACAGGGTATAACACTGACGGCAGGGAAAAGTTTCCCCTAGCCTCCCCCCGACTCCTTCCTTCTGAATAAAGTTATTAAAGTAGATCAGACTAATTAACAGTAGCTTATCCCTATTGATTGAACCAATTCCTGTTATGGAGGTGCTGTAAGAATGCCTTTGCTTCGTTGTGGAAAACCTGCATTAGGGAGAACAGCATAGGTGGTTGTTTACTGATTGCTCTTAGGGATTTTAGCCATTATTCTTTATGTCTCACAGGCATGTTGAAGCCATATGTGAAGGTATGTGAACATGCACATAGAGGTATCCTTTGCAGAATCATTTTTATTTAATGTTTGGATATAAGGGATGGAAGTATAAAAGCAGACAACAGCCCTTACAATGGGTCTACATGTTTATCTTTTCTAGTCGTGAATATTTAAAATTACTAGCATAAAAATCACCTGATGATTTAGTTTAACTAATATATTCTAAGTAAAATATATTGGGGAATATTAGGAGAAAGCTTAGAAGCAAAATGTTCTTGTTTAAAAAAACCTTAACATTGTAAATTATTTTGTTCTAATACTACTACAATAATCTAATAGCTTTAGGTAACATACGTCTCTACAGTCTGCTTGTAACCCTGTATTGGTTATAAATTCACACTGTATTATTGCTGCTTATACTTCTGGCTGTAGGATGATACAAATGGCTGTATATTTTCCCAACTAACAGCAGCTTATTGTGGAACAAAAGAAAGAAACCAATCTGCTTAATGGCATACTAGGCTTTTTTCATCTTTCAAACATTATCACTAAACTACTTGGACAGTAGAATATTTCACCATTCGGGTAATGTAAAACCTCTTTTCTCATCTCAGCTCAAAAGTGTGACTAGATAGATACCAAAGGACTTAAAAAAACCAAACCCAAAACACTATTTGCAAATTCAGTGTTTGTTACAATTTGTCATTCAGTTTACTGGCCAGAACCAAAACATGATTGTTCCTGCATTTCTGTTTTCCTATCTTTTTTCCTGCCTGTTATACTTAATATTTCGGCATTAAAGTAACATTTTGATGTTTCTTAAATCACATACTGATTTTCCTTTATATTTTTTTATTCTTAATCCTTTTGTATTATTTTTATTTTTAATTAGGGCTAGTCAAATGCTTTTGCTGTCTGAGACATGAACAAGTTGGCTCGCAGGAGTAGCCATTCAAATTCTGGACAACTCTCCCTCCTCCAAGTATTTATTATTAATAAACACTGAAGTCAACGGGGTTAGGTGGCTGTTGTTTTCTTGGGTTTTTATGTTTGTTGGCTGGGCTTCATGAGCAAAATGCATTCAGGATGGAGATGCAAAGCTGTCTCTGCTTCTTAAGGGCTGAGTGTCCAGGCAAGAAGTACTTGTGAGCCCCAAGGAACGCTGTGTGTGTCAGCCCTGTGTGTAGGCAGGAGATCACATGGGGCTGCCTGGAAAAAGCCAAAATGCAGGTATACCATTAGGTAGTGCTAATGAGCCCTGAAGACTGATGAGACTGGTACAAGGCAGTTCACGTCCTGGCTCTGAGGTCTGCACAGGCCAGTGCTGGGAAAGGGTCGTACCATCCTACCCATGCCAGGTTAGAGAGGGCTAATAACTTGTAGGGTAGGTTTTGATTTTGGGGGCACGCAACATGCATGTGTCAGCAAGATTGTAAAGTATCTGTTAATCTACAGTTCTTTCACTACTTCATTAGTAGCACATTGCACTGTGGGAAAATGTTTCTGGTGCCCAAATAGGAGACAGAAACGAGTCCGTGTGGTTTGGCCAACAGCTGGGCATCACAAGCTGAAATCTGGTGTTGCAGGCAAACATGCAAATAAGAGAAGGGTGCCCATATATCAGGGTAAGAGTAAAAACAATTCACAAACAAATTTAGCCTTTTGCCTAATGAATGTTCCAATGAGTTGTGAGGATTTCTAAGCTTGACTGCATACCTATTTCAGTATTTACGCTAGATCAGACATCTTTAAATAGGGATTTAATAAGTTTCTAACAGTATATATTCAGAAGGGCTGCACAAGCCCAGAGATGTCAAACACTAGCTGCTCATGTCTAGGTCCTATCGTGGTATCTATTCCAGGTACTCTGAATATGGTGTGTTTGCTGAAAACCTTGGAGCAGCAAAATGCTGGCTAAAAATTTGAGGATATGCATTATTAAAGCTTGCTGAGTCTGACCGCACCGCACTGCTCTGCTTGTTTTGCAATCACTGCTGCTTTATTAAATTTTGTTGTATTTGTATTGAAGTGTTTAAAAATAGACCATGCTAGAAGCTTGTATTGTTCGTGGGGCACAAACTACGGTCCCTTGCTGATCCTCTTCCGATATTACATTAAGCATCTGACTAACTTCTCTCATATGTAGCTTTTCCTTTCGTCTTCTCCCCAAGGGGAAGATAATCTGTGTAATCAAATGTTTGCATAATAAAAAGTTCTGTCTATAGGCAACCTGTAAACCAAGAATCATCGTTAAAAAATTAATCTCTTAACAGTTTGGTTTGGCTGTCCAAGCAGGCTTATGTTTAAAATATATACGCTCCCTTATTGCAGATGAGGTCTGGATTTAGACAAGGACATGCATTTCAAAACCTATATATCCCTGATACAATTCGTCCCTCTTCAGCCAAACCCATGAGTCTCTTTCAAAATGATCAAGACCTTTGCCTAGTAGTAGGAGGAACTGTTAATCCTTTGGTTTCATGACCACCCTCTTTAAACAAAAAAAACCCCCCACAATAACCGAATGGGGGAAAATTAATAGGCCAGAACATCATTGTTGAAAAGAAAAAACAGCAGCAGCCAAGCAAGGAATGCGTGGACCACACGGCCAGCAAAAGAGATACTGTAAAAAAAAAAAAATTGTCATTCACTTGAGCCTTTACTAGAAGGAAACTTAGGTACTGCAAATTTTGCACAACTGTTTGCTTCCTGTTGAACATTTTAAATGGGTTGAAAGGCATAGCAGACACCTTTGCTTGGATTCATAAATAGGCTCCCACCTCATATTAAAGGCCTGAGTTTAATTTGTTTAATATTCCCACCACTAACGATGCCTATTTAAGATATCCTTTTAAAAGTTTGTAACATTAATTTAATGGAAAAATGCCAATACCGCTCTAAGAACTCTACTAGATTTTCTCCCTGTTAAATTAATGTTACTAACTTTTAATGGATGTTGTAATTAGATGTTATTATTAACGGGAATATTACCCAAATTAAAATCAGACCCTGAGAGAGAGACAACTTACATTTACAAGTGCATTAAGCATTAGTATCTGGACATTATACATACAAACTTGTGGAGCCAGATGGCCTTTGCTTTGTTTTTCCCCTGTAACCTGCTACAGAACCAGGCACACATAGTTTTGTTAGCACATAATGTCTGCAAGAACAGCACAACTATTAATGCACCCACTTACAAAAGGAAGTGATGGTCTCTCCACCAGCTCTGGAGTAGGAAAGGGGAGCTCCATCTCCCAATTTCACACTCAATTTAAAGGGTCACTCTCAAACCGGCCTGATTGGGTTCGGCAGCTTGAAATTGATTGTTTTGGTTGTAAAGCTTGCCTGCCTTCCTAGCCAATTTAAAAAAAAAAAAAAAAGAAAAAAGAAAAAAGAAAAAAAAGACTGCTAAGCTACTAGCTTATTATGAGCTGGAGAGCGGTGTGAGAAGGAATGTCATGAATTCAAAGCTACTGAATCCAGTCTATTTAGGGCACGGGGAAAATGACAAAAGTGCCGTTGTTTGTGAAAGGTGAGAGAGACAGTCCTTCCTTTTTTGTCTTTTTTTACAGTTTTGGCCCACTTTACCTGCAAAATTTCTGCCGTATGCTCTTACCACGCAGGTATGGGTTCAGAGTTAAGGCTCAGCAGAAGAGAAACAGGATCGCTTTTACCAAAAGCTCACAGTTATCTCAGAAGCACTCTCCTGCCAATTTGGGAGGTTTTTTTCTTGTATTTCTACAACAGCGATGGACCCTGCATTGGCAAGTAGGAAAGATCAAATGCTCTTGACATTACAAGCATATTCTGAGCTACTGCTCTTGATTTGAGAGTCCTGTTTATTTTTTGTAGAAAAGCAGCAGCCTGGTTGTATTTTGGAAAAGAGATGTATTTCATCAGTTTATCAGAACAAGCTGAGTTGCTGTTCAGCAAATATGGCCTGAAATACATGTTGCTTTAAAAACAAAGAGTTCAAATCCAGTAATAGCTGATTGAACAATTTGATGCAGAGAAAGGAAATAAATGAGTAGAAAGCAAATTCAAGAAATCGGAGAAACAATATATGTACTTAATATGATGAAATATGGCCTGCCCTGTCCTACAAAACATATAATGCAAATCTTTCAAAGAAGTAAAAAGTAAAGATGCAGACCATGGGCATTGCCTGTTGGTGCTGTGGTGCTCCCTTTGCACTGGCAATTCTTTGCTCAATTCAGGTCTGCAGTGGGATCAGTTTTCCTAATTTCAACTCCGATGGATAAGTCCATGAGACAGAAAGCGCAAATTTCAATGAACAAATAAAAAGGGTTGGGTTTTTTAGCATTTTGATTGCTTGCTAGACCTACACAGTGGCAGCAGTTATTATTTTGGAATGTGTTGCTGCTGGCTCAGAGCTGAATCTACCAGAATATGGACAAAGCTAATCAGTTATTTTCCTTCATAACTGCTTATTGACAAAATATAGTACATTCTTTTCAAGGTGCAAAAGTGTTGTATG